>JARYGA010060255.1:0-50435 GCA_030545235.1 Helianthus tuberosus
ACATGAGGTGGAAAAGATAGAATCAGACTTTCTATCGCTGGTGATGAAGAACCTAGATTGTCAAGCTTATCTGACAAGCTTCAATACACTATCCCGGTTGGTACCTTATCTGGTAACCCCGGAGCCTAAAAGGATCGCTCGTTTTATTGGGGGTTTAGAACCCGAGATCAAGGCCAGTGTCAAAGCTTCTCGGCCAGTTACCTTCAGGTCTGTAACTGACCTTTCCTTATCCCTCACACTGGATGCGGTCCGGCAGAGATCGCTGAGGAATAAGGATGCTGAGAAGAGGAAGCGAGAAGATGATAGTTCGCGTAAGTCGAACAAGAAGCACCGAGGGAGCGGTGATCACAAGAAGGGATCGGATTCGAAGAAAGATGGGCATCGTTCTGGAGAGAAGCCCACATGCAAAACTTGCAAGAAACAGCACTTTGGAAAGTGCAGATTCGAATCAAACTCGAATAACGAGTCAAGGTCTTTTGCTTGTGGTTTGTGCAAGTCCAAGGAACACAAAACCTTGGATTGCAAGAAGATGAAAGATGCAACGTGCTACCGTTGCAACGAAAAGGGCCACATAAAGACTAACTGCCCTAAGTACAACAAGAAGCCTGAGGAGGCTAAGAAGACTAATGCCAGAGTCTTCAGGATGGATGCGAAGGAGGCTGTGCAGGATGATAACGTCATAACAGGTACTTTCCTTGTAAATGATGTCTTTGCAAGAGTACTTTTTGATTCAGGCGCAGATAAGTCTTTCGTAGATCATAAATTTTGTGAATTGTTGAACTTACCTGTCAAAACCCTAAAAGTGAACTATGAGGTAGAGTTAGCAGATGGTACCATAGAAACCGTCTCTACTGCGTTAGATGGATGTGTTATATCCATTAAGAACCATTCTTTTCCTCTGTCTCTACTTCCGTTTAAATTGGCTGGTTTTGACATAGTTCTGGGTATGGACTGGTTATCTCATAACCAGGCCCAAATCGTCTGTAACCAGAAACAGGTGGTAATAAAGACTCAGTCTGGTGAATCACTTACCATTCGGGGTGATACCCAGTACGGACTGCCTGAGCAGGTGACTATGCTCAAGGCTTCCAAGTGTTTGAAGAAGGGGTGTGTCATCTACATGGCACAGGTGATTTTGGAGGAACCTAAACCGAAGTTAGAAGACATCCCTGTCATTTCTGAATACCCAGAAGTGTTTCCTGAAGATCTACCTGGTTTACCACCAGATAGACAAGTGGAATTCAGGATCGATATCATCCCAGGAGCGGCACCAGTTGCTAGAGCTCCATACAGATTGGCACCCACGGAAATGAAGGAGTTGCGCACGCAGCTAGATGAATTACTGGCTAAGGGCTTCATTAGACCTAGTTCATCTCCTTGGGGAGCACCGATCTTGTTTGTCAAGAAGAAGGATGGGTCGATGCGCCTGTGCATCGACTATCGTGAGCTTAATAAAGTCACGATCAAGAATAGGTATCCTCTGCCCAGAATCGACGATCTGTTCGATCAATTGCAAGGGGCGAGTTACTTCTCAAAGATAGATTTGAGGTCAGGCTACCATCAGCTGAAGGTCAAAGATGAAGACGTAGACAAGACTGCATTTAGGACTCGTTACGGTCACTACGAGTTCCTAGTGATGCCTTTTGGGCTCACCAATGCACCGGCTGCGTTCATGGATCTCATGAATCGCGTTTGCAAGCCACACTTAGATAAATTCGTCATCGTTTTCATCGACGACATCCTCATTTATTCTAAGAACAAAGCTGACCACGAGAAACATCTTCGATGTATTCTCAAACTCCTGAATAAAGAGAAGCTCTATGCCAAATTCTCCAAGTGTGAATTTTGGCTTAGGGAAGTCCAATTTCTTGGACATGTGGTCAGTGAGCGTGGTATCCAGGTGGATCCCGCTAAGGTTGAAGCAGTAATGAACTGGCAAGAGCCAAAGACGCCAACAGAAATTCGTAGCTTCCTGGGATTGGCAGGATACTACCGGCGTTTCATTGAAAATTTTCAAGGATTGCTGCACCCCTAACCTCCTTAACTAAGAAGAAGGTTAAGTTTGTTTGGGGCCCTAAGCAGCAAGAATCCTTTGATGTTTTGAGACAAAAGTTGAGCAACGCTCCTGTGCTTACATTACCTGAAGGCGCTGAAGAATTTGTAGTTTATTGTGATGCATCACACACTGGCATGGGGTGTGTGCTTATGCAGAAAGGCAAGGTGATTGCCTATGCATCACGACAGTTAAAGGTGCACGAAAAGAATTACACCACCCATGACTTGGAATTGGGTGCCGTTGTGTTCGCACTAAAACTGTGGAGGCACTATCTTTATGGAATCAAGTTTGTGATCTTTTCTGATCACAAGAGCCTCCAGCATCTGTTTAATCAGAAAGAATTAAACATGAGGCAACGCCGTTGGATGGAAACCTTGAATGACTATGATTGTGAAATCAAGTATCATCCCGGCAAAGCGAATGTAGTCGCTGACGCCTTGAGCAGAAAGGAAAGGGTTAAACCCATACGAATCAACGCCAAGCGTATGGAGATAAAGAACAGTTTGATAGAAAGGGTGTTAGCTGCACAGAAGGAAGCTGTGTTGGAAGCTAATTATCCTAATGAAAAGTTAGGAGTAACTGAGGAGCAGTTAACTCTTAGCAAGGACGGAATTTTACGGTTAAACGGACGAATATGGGTTCCAATTTTTGGAGGACTTCGTGATGTCATCCTCCAAGAAGCCCATAGTTCCAAATACTCCGTTCATCCTGGAGCTGATAAGATGTACCAGGATTTAAAGGCAAATTATTGGTGGATAGGCTTGAAAAAGTCTGTAGCCGCCCATGTAGCAAAATGCTTGACATGTGCGCAAGTCAAAGCCGAGCATCAGAAACCGTCAGGTTTGCTACAACAGCCTGAACTTCCTACGTGGAAGTGGGAAATGGTAACTATGGACTTTATTACCAAGTTACCCAAGACAAGGAAAGGCAATGATACAATATGGGTTATAGTTGACAGACTGACTAAGTCAGCTCATTTTCTACCCATCAAGGAGACTTATAGCTCCAACATGTTAGCCCAGTTATACGTTGATAAGATTGTGGCCTTACATGGCATACCTGTAGCTATTATCTCTGACAGGGATACTAGGTACACGTCACATTTTTGGAAGAGTTTCCAGCAATCTTTGGGCACACGTTTGAACTTTAGTACGGCTTACCATCCTCAGACTGACGGTCAGAGTGAGCGTACTATTCAAACGTTGGAAGACATGCTACGTGCATGTGCGATCGAATTGGAAGGTAGCTGGGATAAGAACCTACCATTGATCGAATTATCCTACAACAATAGCTACAATACCAGCATAAAGGCTGCGCCTTTTGAGGCATTATACGGTAGAAAGTGTAGATCGCCAGTTTGTTGGGCGGAAGTTGGAGAAGTACAGTTATCAGGACCAGAAATCGTATTCGAAACGACGGACAAGATTGTCCAGATTCCTAACAATCTCCAAGCTGCCCGGAATAGGCAGAAGAGTTACGCGGATCCAAGTCGTAAGGATTTTCACTTCGAAGTAGGTGAAAAAGTCCTACTTAAAGTATCACCCTGGAAAGGGGTGATGCGGTTTGGTAAGAAAGGCAAACTAAGCCCGAGATACATAGGACCTTTCGAGGTTATTGAACGTGTCGGGTCAGTTGCCTATAAGTTGAACTTACCAGAAGAGCTCAGTGGAATTCACAATGTGTTCCACATCTGCAATCTAAAGAAATGCTCCGCTGACGAAACACATGTCATGCCGCATACAGATGTGCATATTGACGAGAGCTTGAAATTCGTGGAAAAACCTGTGTCGATTGAAGATCGACAGGTAAGAAAGCTTCGGAGAAAGCATATACCTTTTGTTAAGGTCAAATGGGATGCCCGTAGAGGTCCCGAATTCACGTGGGAGTTAGAATCCACCATGAAGGAAAAATACCCTTACTTGTTTCAGTAAATCTCGGGTCGAGATTTATTTTAAGGGGGTGAGGATGTAACACCTCGAAAATTTCGGGTTTAATAATAAAACGACACGTGTCATGTAAGACAAAACGCGTTGAAAACCCGGATTTAATAAAGATGTATTGGCAGGATTTAAAGTGGCGTCATGTTAAATTGTTACCTCTGAACGACCTCAATTATAAATCCCAAGAACCGCTATAATATTACTACACATCTTTTAGGCTCTAAATCCAGAGAATTATTGTGAGTAAAGAAATTGCAAAAGCATGATAAGACCTCACAAGGAAAAGGAACGATAAACCTTTGTTTACGGGTCTTACAAATGCATTAAAATGGAACAAGTTCAAATGGTAGGGTAAGGAACTGTACTAGACACTTTATGGAGGCCCCTAAGTGTTGTTTGAGGTCACAAAGTCGGATAATGGGATTACCTTTGCAAAGCACCAAAGAAAAGTCAAAAATTGTGGCTGAAGACTTGCTTACGGACCGTAACACTGGCAGCCTTACGGTCCGTAAGGTAACTGCCAGCGACCAGAAACCTTCTGCAGCAGGTTATTTCACGATTGTGACCTATTTGTTCGGTTTTTATCAGTTATAAACGACCCCTAAACTATCCTAGAGCACTAGGACAAGTGTTGAATGGTTGTGGATTGTCCTAGAGTTAGTTGTCAAGTAGTTGTGGTGGATCCAAGTGTTATATAAAGCCACATTGTGCAACCATTAATCTTCACACTTGCATTTGATCATTGGAGCCTCCTGGAGCTAAGGAACTCTCCCTTCTGATCATAATACGTGCATTGGACTATTGTAAGTCTTCTAGTTCTTATTTGGTTGTGTTTAGCTTAGTTAATTAGCTAAAAGTCAAACCGTCGTAACTACGGTTTGACTTCGAGATTAGTCACTAATGACTCAGTCTTGTCTCGAATTAAAAGTAGTTTTAGAATGGTATTTATGTGGGTAATAAAACCCCAAAAGGGTTTCCCCTGATCACCATCCTAAACAGGTCAAATGTCGGGTCAAAGCTTTACTTAAAAAGTCAACATATTGCTTAAATTGTCATTTATGCATAATTAGCTATCTAGAACATTTGTAACCTGCTTGAATATTGTTATAACTTAGAAATAAGTGTAGGAACATGTCCCAACATGTTCAACCCGACTATTTCCTGTTTAGACCCGGTTCGGAACCGAAAGTCACATAGTTTGACTTTTCGGTTGACTTTCAGTTCTGACCCGTTTGGGCATATTTTAGAAATGCCACAGAGCTTAAATTGGATTAGGATACATGTTAGAACTACCCTCTGTGATCATACACCTTGGTTCACTAGTTATCCAATTTATATGCAAGTATCCGTTAAATGCTCATACTTGGACCGTTATGCCCTTATTACCTTAAATCATGATTTATGAAAATGTAAAAGTGTAGAATCCTTAGTTACTGACATTTAGACTTGTATGCAAAATTTGACATCAGTTTGACTTGTAGATTAATAGTTATGCTCATTGTCGCTAAATTAAGGCTTTATGTTAATAAAATGGCGTAATTAGCATATAGCCTAGTTAAACATACTTTTTGATATCAAATCTTTTACCCACTGATGTTATATATTATTTTGGGATTTTTTAAAGATTTTTAATTAATTTTAGGCTGAGCATAACTAGTAGTCGTAGGCTTGATCCGGTAATTGTCGGTTTTGCCCTTACGGGCCATAAAATGAGTTTTACTTATTTAAACGACTCCAAACCTTTTGCTACTGATCACATATGATTAATAAATTATTTTAAGCCTTCTGGAAATATAAAAATATCAGATTTAAGTATAGAACCCGAAAATGGCCTTTAATCGCCATAATTAGCGTTTTTAACGCATAGTATGTCTTAGAATCATATTGGACATACCCGGGTTGATACCTACTGATATAAGAAACAAATTATCATATTTTAACAGTAAGCAAAAGTTGATAAACTCAGACTTCAGTTTTGAGCTTGTCGGCTTGTGTGAAATTACCAAAATACCCCTACGGGGCCTAGTTTGGTTAAAAATGATAAGTTTCACATACTTGCTTTAGCCTACTGTTAAAACTCATCAAATTGAGTATGTTTGCTGTTTACATCAGACCTTTAACTCAGTTAGACATTTAAACTCTTTTACAAACTTTAAAATGACCAAACTACCCCTACGGGGCATAGTTTGTGTTTAAATTAGTTCGGGGCATAACGAAAGACATCCTACTGATGTTACAACATATTTGAAGCATATTAACTTAGGAAACCTGTATATGGCTCTTACGGATACCCGTTACGCATCTTACGCGTTCGGCTCGGTTTATGTAACAAGTTTACATAAATTAGCCGAAACGGGTCAAACCTTATCGGTTTAATCTAAAAATACAGAATGAGAATAATGAACCCATATTAAACAAGTCTTCAAACTTGTCGGGTCTGAATCACATTCTATCCGGTCTTCGCTTAATCGTGCGTACGAACCGTATCTTCGAAACTAGCCGGTCTAAGCTTAAGCATAATTAAAGACCCGCTAGGATTCTAATAGGTTATATTTAACCTTCGTTCCAGATTAGGAGAAACAGTAAAAGCTACTTGCTATTTGACTATTGTGACTATACTTTGCATCAGGTAAATACTTTTAACTTATTTTCCCTATACGGGCTTGGGTTACGGTACATAGCGTACCGCTTGATCGGGCATCAAATCTTCCAACGCTTAGGTGGTTAATTGAATAATTTGATCGGCTCGTTTTAAACAGATGTGATTACTTTACAGCCTTTGGGGGGTTAATGACCATGTCCCGGATATCCTTGGCATTATCTTACGAGATGGCCACGACCTGAGCACGGGGTGTAGGCGTACACCTGTCGGTGTATAACTCATTATTGTGGTGTGTCTATTGATCTTTAACCCGGATACGTCCGGGCTACTGAACGCATAAGTAACATGTAAATCGTTTCAAGATTATAATATTAAATAATTCTCCCAAGTTAAACAAAATGTTTATGCCACGTGCATCCAAACAAATTTTTAATCATTTTATAAAATGAGTCAGTTGAATGTATTTACCAGTGTAAACTGACGTATTTTCCCAAAAAGATTAAATGCAGGTACTAAGCGAAATAGGCTGGAATTCTCCTAAGCATCACTAGAAGTCTCGCAAACTTAAGATGCCGAAGTCTGTTGAACCATAAACAATATTTTAATTCGATCCTACTGTGGATAAACACCGGATAATTGTGACTTTGTTTACAATAAATAAATTCGGTTGTATCTTATTTTAAATTTGCTTCCGCTGTGCATTATTATATTGTGTTGTTTGACTATTACGTTGCCAACCACGTCACGATACTCCCCCACCGGGCCCACCGGTGACACGTGGAATCGGGGTGTGACATTAGTTCCCATTTATCACAAACAAGTAACTACACATGAGCCATGTCTATGTGGTTCTTTCTAGTTGGATTAAAACATGAATGTCAAATTGAAACCGGAAGTCTAGGATGGTTACTTTTTCCTAAATTGTTTACAAAACCAATTTGCAATTTGCAATTTAATTAGTTAATCTTAGTTTTTAAAATCAAACAACCAAAATTCTGAATTTACCTTTCTTGTAATATTAGTTAATTTTAGTCAATTTAGATAAACCTTTTAGATAGCACATATTCCACAAACTCCCTGTGTTCGATACCCACTTACCGCTAGCTATTAGTAGTAATTGGATTAAATTTGATTGAGACTTCAATCTCATGCCAGGTAGCATACCATGAACGAGGTGCCTGGTGCAACCCATACAGTGCCTTATCAGGACGATACACATACCCTGGACAGTTTTGATGTACAAACCCTGGTGGCTGATCAATATATATCTCTTCTTTCACCTTTCCGTATAGAAACGTTGTCTTCACATCCATCTGATACACAATAAACCCTTTAAATGACGCGTAGGCAATAAAGATTCAAATTGCCTCTAGTTTAGCAACCAGGGCATAAAATTCATCGTAATCAAGCCCCGCAATTTTCCGAAACCCTTGCACCACAAGCTTTGCATTGTTTCTCAGTGTAACAACTCACTTTTTGGAAAGTCAAAATCAAAGTCAAAGGAAGAAAATATTGCTAATTACAATCTGTCATTCTTTGCTTAACTACTGAATTGTGCTTTTTGACTTGTAATTGAATTCCATTATTTAGTCACTTTAGTTGTATTATGTGGAGTATCTATTAATAATCGAGGTTTAATCGCATGTTTAATCACTAATCGACCTATCGCAAATCGCATCGTTATCGCATCGCAACCCGAATTATAGGTTATGGATATTGTTTTACGTGTGTGTGTCTTTATGTGTTACTTGTGCATGTTATGTTTGTGTTGAGGTGATCAATCGCAATCGCAATCGCAACTCTATCGCATCGCAATCTAATCGCAAATGCTAAACACAAGTTATTTATAGTGATTGCATGTTAGATATAGTAGTTAGGTTATTTGTGTAACTAATGGGTAATACTATCGCATCGCTCACTCAAAACGCATCACAATGCACAACGCACGAAATGAAAACACGAAAACCGACTCGCCGGAGCCACTCTATCGAATGACCATCCGATCGGATGGCCATCCGATCCGACACTGGTTCCCACCTTTCCTCTTTTGGAAAACCTATAAATACCCCTGTCACATCACCAAAGTGATGTGACAGCTCCACTCGCTCGACCAGACGCTCCAACCCACTTTTCTCTCGATTTCTCAGGATTCTTGTAAGTTTTCCACTCAAATCTTGTACTCCTATCATCTACACGCATTTCTTCATCATTTTCACCTTTGAATCTTCACTTTTAACCGTGAAATCAACGGGTTTGAGGTGTTCTAGGATGATGTCATCATGAGGTTCTTATGAACTTCAAGTTTTGGCATTATTCCACCAAGAACAACTCAGATCTGCATGATTTCCACATGAATCAACACTAGTTGCATCTAGATCTAAGCATTTTCGAGATGTGAAGGATTGGAAGTTGGTTTCTAACCTTCTTTCAACTCTTTTACACTCAATGCTCTCAAAACTGAGAGAATCGGAGCTCATTCAAGTCTTCTACTCAATTCTTGGTAAAGTATCGGTCTGAGATCTGATTTCTATCAAAGAGACGACCGATTCCGGATTGAACATGAACAACTGTCAAGAACAGTTAACTAATTGGATTTGGGTAATACCTGTTCGATCGGACGACTTGGGGCTCGACGGGGTTCCGTTGTTTAGTACGATGTCATATCGTCTCGAGCAAACCGCAAACTTTCAAAACTTAACAAATTTCTCAAACTACAAGACGATCAGATTATGGGATGGGTTGTCGTCCGATCAGATTACCGTCCGATCGGATTGCCATCCAATCGAACCGCAATCCAATCGGATTGTACTTGGACTTCAACACTTTAACTTTTATAATTTTCAAAGATCCTTAGTTTCTAACGGATTGCCGTCCGATCGGTAGACCATCCGATCGAGTGACAATCTTGCTGTGAACTTGTTCTCTGATAATGTCTAATCGACGGATCGCCATCTGATCGAACGACCGTCCGACTGGGCAACCTGAAGGGTAGAGATACTTCTCTGATTACAAAATGCTACAACGAAAACTTCAAAGCCATCATACACAAACACATCCATCCCAAATGAGTGTCAATCCGACCGAATGGCCATCTGAACGGATGACCACTCGTCACTTGCTCCCCATGCATCGTTTACGTGACGCTTACTGTTTATGCTATCATTCTGATCAGGCTAATCTCACTCTAGCGCTCCCTTCAATCCATTAACTTCCATCACTGTGAGTATACTCGATCCCTTTTTGCTTTATGCACTTTTGGGTGTTATATACGTTACTTATTCTAAATCACATCGACACATAACGCAAACACTATTTATACGCTGACCGTTATTGCATGTTACTTGTTACTCGATGAATGCTTGTATGTTATATTAACACAGTGATTGTTGCTTGATGCCTTAGCAACGATAGTACTATAGTTTGGACTCAGCACCTGTCGTGGACAGGGGTTGTTAAGGTTACCTCTTCACGTGTCACAGTGGTGATATGTGTTGCGCATTCTACAACTCGCAGTCTTGTCTGTGCATATTTCATTGTCGATAACCTACTAGCTTCACACTATACATGTTACATGCTGGTTACGCGTAAACGCTTTCGAACTCTATTATTACTATCAAACTTGTATGCTCACCTTTACACTATGTGTATTGACGTTTATTTTAACGTATGTGACAGGTGCTTAGGATGTCTGCTTGCTATTTGATGGAATTGAGCTAGGATGGAGTCTAGAAACAAACTAAATAAAAATCTGAGTTGTCGGAATGGATATTCGTCTTTGGGAACAATATCTGTAATAACTGTTTTTATTTTATATGTTTGTGGTATGGGACATGAACCTTTAATATATTATAACAAATAGTTGTTATGGATTCTCCTGCACAATCTGTTTCGCTCAGTGCCGCGCCCCGATGATTCTGCCATCGGTTGGGGTGTGACACTCAGAATCACCCCATTTTCATCTCTTTTGTTGCGATAAACCCATCTTGTACCGAGTGACTTTTTGCCTGGGGGCAACTTAACCAATTTTCACACCTGTAATTTTTCAAATTGACTCAACTCGTCTTGCATCGCGTCACCCAACTCGGTTCACGCATAGCCACAGTAGTCGTCTTACGCTCAATTTGAGAAATGAAGCACGAGTACAGACACCTGTTTATATTCCCAACCTGACTTCTAGTCAAACTCCAGCTTCTAGTGATCTAATAACACTATCTACTAGGTGATCCCTTTGAATGCTAGTTGGGATACCAAACTCAGGAACAGTATCGATTGATGAGAGATTAGTCTGATTTTCTGCAGGGACTTGGTTATGAACTTCAACTAAAGGTTCTTCTAGAGAATCATCCACAACATAATCTTCAGAAATATAATCATGAAAGAAGAAATCACCGAGATCACTAACTGATTCTTCATCATCAGTTTGATTCAACTCTTCCTCTTAAGTGTTGTGGGAAACCGTATGATCTGGTTCTACTTGCATAGCTGGCACAGTTGCTGAAGGTGTGCCATCCCCCTCAGCCTCAGCATCCCTCTTTTCATCAACATTGGTTATGGTGAGTAAGGAACCTGGAGTACTGGTTGGATTACCTGTTTTATCTGCAAAAACATTAGGAAATACATCATCAAAGATATTGAACGATCGAAACAAGGAACTATAATTGTAAACCTAATCCGGCCTATTCCCAGCATTTTTTTGTACTCTTCGAGCCATCGCACGTTAAACGACTCAATAATTTCCCTTGTTTGCTTGTTATACACTCTATAAGTGGTTTTGCCAGCGTAACCGACAAAATAGCATTCATTCCCTCTTGCATCAACCTTTGTGTCGCCTCTAAATGTAATAGAGTACACGAACAACCAAATGCTCGAAAGTGACCGACAGATGGCTTTTCACCGAATAGAACTTCATAAAGCGTTTTCATGCGAGCTTTGTTTATCAACACCTTGTTTTGGACATAACATGACGTATTTACAGCTTCAGCCCAGAAGAAAACATGAAGCTTGGAGTCACACGTCATAGTTCGAGCTACTTCGATACGAGTTTTGTTCCTTCTTTCTGCAACCCCATTTTACTGTGGAGTTCTTACGGCACTAAACTGCCTAGAAATTCCTTTTTTAGCACTGAAAAAGTTCAGTTCAGCATTCTTAAATTCGGTGCCATTGTCACAATGGATTTCCTTCACTTTCATGTTGGTCTGATTTTCCATAAATATGACAAATCGTTTAACAAGCTCTGCAGTCTCACTTTTGTTAGCTAAGAAGAAAACCCAAGTAAAACGTGAGAAATCATCAGTAATAACTAAACAGTAAGACTTTCTTGAGATGCTGAGCACATTCACTTGACTAAAGAGATCCATGTGAAGGAGCTGCAACAGAGGGTCAATTGAATTCACCAACTTAGGAAAGTGAGATTTTTTGTGTTGTTTTTCTTTAGCACTTGCCACACATTTTTCAATTGTTATAAAATCTTTAACAGGTAAATCCCCTTACCAACCCAAGTTTTGCAAAACGATTTAGATTTTTAACATTTGCATGTCCAAACGATGATTCCATAGAATAGCATTGTGTTCAGAAATTTTGGAAAATAGATATGTAATGTTTTCAGATGGTGGTTATTCATGTCGATGACATGAGCGTCCCCGCCGATTAGATTTCATCAAAATACAGTCATTAGGAATTACTATTCCTGGTTTTAAGATCAAACAACTCTTGTTGGTGAAATGAGTTGAGTAGCCATTGTCACATATTTGCGAAACACTCAACAGGCTATGCTTCAACTCAGGAACATAATTCACATTTTTGAAATAGAGAGCGCCATTCCTTACAGTGCCTCTATGGGTTATTTGACCAGTTTCACCTCCTGTAAAAGACACAAATCCGCCATTAAATTTCTCTAGATCACTTTGCTGGGATAAGTCTCCTACCATGTGTCTGGAACAGCCACTATTAATATACCAGAGTCTAATAATAGTCCTCAATAGTTGTTCATGTACATGTTGCGGAATCAATTAATTTTTAGGTACCCATACCATAGTGGATCTGGGCAAATCCTTTGGATCAAGATAGTTCACTTTTGTCCATATCATATTATCATCATTCGAACAAGCAGTCATAATACTAGAACATGAGGATTCTGAAGGAGTTGACTGAACATGACTTTTAGGTCTCCACATTTGTTTGTTATTTGTGAAATTTTGTGTATTTTTTAAAATTTTAACCCTTTGGGTGTTCAATTGTTTGGAAGACTTTAATTGTTGTTTTCTTGTTTAAGAGCTTGGCCTTGTTTCAATTTCCATCAGAAGGCTTCACCTTGGAATTTATATTATGTACACGTTTTGGTTTTTCAACCGCTACATGTTTAGAATGATTAACATTCCCTTTTGGAGCCTTCTAATGCTACTCTTTCTTGAGTTTTTTTGGACGATGCATACAATTCTTTGCTATGTATCCCGCGATGCCACATGTGTAGCATATTTGCCTTTTCACATGTGATTTCGCTGGAGATATGTCAGCCTTTTCAGAACTTGAAGACCTGTGTGGACCCTGGGGCCTTAATGATGCTGACACATTTTGATTCTGACCCTGCTCTTTGGTGTTTAGTGATTTTGAATATATGCAATTTGAATCAAAACCACATTTAGTATTTGTTTTTGGTTTTGGTGGAACATACTTTGTTTTACCCCCCCCCCCCCCCTGTCCAACTTGCTTTACCAACAATTTTTTTGATACATCATATTTATTTAGCAAAACAATAGAATTCAAACAACCAGAAACAGAGTCAAGACAATCAATTAAACATTCATCGCTCTTACAAACAGAGCCCACACAATTTTAAGTACTAGTAGAATTTGAAATATTGTTTGAATTTTCAGAAAGAAAAAAAGATTGTTTTTTCTGAATTTTATTTTTCAAATCATTTAAAGCAATATCATCATCCACCTCATCCTCTACCCAATCTTCTATAATCACTTGCTCTGCAGATAAAGTAGTTTGGTTAGTAACTTTCACTTTCTCAAGAATAGAGTCAGTTGAACTGATGGCACATATGCTACCAGTTTCAATTGACTCCTTTTGTTCGGCAGATTTAACATCATTATAATTTTATGGCTGAACAAACACATTTGCTGTTGGTTCCGATTCAAACATTCCAGATGACTCATCACTGGATTCAGTAGATGCATCTGATTCTGAATTTTCACAATCAGCTATTTCTAAAGAATCACATGAAGAGTTAGATGGTATGTTTGATTCAGTTAGCTTATTTGATTTAAAATCATTGATGAACTTAGCCAGATCATTCACCGTTGCAAACTCATAGGTCACTAATGAGCTTGCAGACGTTGTTGATGTTACTGTTTGATTACCACTTTAATTTTGCGATTAAGGTTGTTTTCCAAAAACCATTGATTCATTAGTGTTCAACACCTGAAAAATGTTTGTCTACGGAAGCATTCTTTTCAAAATCCAGTGTCTCAGTTTGCTTAGACATGTCAGCAGGTTTTATGAAAACTCCACTAAGATTAGATTTATTTAGTTTGATTTCAGTTTTATCAGGTTTTGAAATCTTAAATCTGTTGCGAATTTTCCTGGCTCAACCTTTAACTCTTTAACCCCCCCCCCCCCCCCGGTAAACCATGTCATGAATGTTGGCAATCTCCTCATCAGTCATAGGAATAGTGGTGTAGCAATGATTGTATGGTGGAGGAATACTCACATATCCTAGACCTTTTTCAACTTTTTCACTAGAAATATCAAATTTTCGAAAATTGAAGTTTGCATTTTCAAAGGTTGATTTTAATGAATCAAGTTCAGCAGATAATTTTTCCGAAAGTTCTTTAAAATGGAGATGCCTACATTTTTCTTCACTAAAATCTTTTTGCAATTTTTGGATATCATGTTTTTCTGACTGCGCCATATCCTTGTACCCATTAATTTTCTTTTTGATCTGATATAAATCAAATTTGGATAATTGAAGGTGCATGACTAATGAATTAGCCTGCTCCTTGTATCTACTTGCTTTCTCTCTACAAGCATTAGTGCAAAAACAGTCATCGACACATACCTAAGTAGGAGTAGGAGTGAAATCATGCATTTAAGCCATGAAAGCTTGATACATACTGTCCTCCTTGATTTGCAGGTTTGACATCTAAGCGGACCAGTCAAAACCTCCTCCTTCTTAAGCTACCATGGCGTTGTTAGAGTTTGCAGCAGAGGAAGTTCCAGAAGCACTAGCATCTGATGCACCAGAGGCAGCAGTAGGTCTTGGAGTTGAGTTAGCAATGACAGTGATATTTGCATCAGATCTGTCTCTTTTGGGCTTCTTGCAGTCATGAGCACAATGTCCAGGCTCGGATACCAATTGTAAGTCCAGAGATCTTCGTAGGATACCACAAACACAATCAAAAGTGTGGAAAACAATTGAAAGTGACAAGAAGAAATTGATTGTATTAAATTGCTCACGAGTTTAGAAACTTGCCTGGTACAGTTTAACACAAATCGAAAACAATATGCGAAGTCACCAACCAAGATTGTTGTTCATCTCTTCCCAATTATTTCTGCCTATTTTCTTGATGAAGTTTTTGGCACGAAAAACAGCCATTGCCAATTGCCATGTGATGTCCATCTCTTCTATGTCTTCTGGATGAACCTCATTCAACCCATCAGCTCCCACATGATTGGCAGAGTGTTTTCCTGCCATGAATGCATTGTAGCAGTTCATGACACTTTCCATAAATGTCATGTTATTTTCAACTTCTTTTGGAACTGAAATAGGAACTAAACTGCTCGAAGATTTGTTCGATCCAGAAATAACAAGTGGAGCAGATGAAACAGGGACCATAGACTGAATAGGAGTTGCAGGTATAATTCTAGGATAGGATGAACCACTATTAGGAAACATATGAAAAGATCCACCCCTCGTTGAGAAACCAAAGCAGTATTTGATGAAACAGCAACATTGTTGTAGCTAGAGGTGTGGTTGTAATATCTTTGCTTGTCATCCATTTCATAGGACTTCAAAAGAGAAATCAATTCGGCAAGGCTCATTCGAGTGAGATCTGTTGTTCGTTTAATTAAGGTGACATTTGTATCCCGATTTCGGTAAAGACCATTAAGCAGAGCCTTGTTGGCAACGGAATTTTCAAGCATCATGTCATGTGTCCTCATCTCACTGATCAAAGCAATAAACCTTTGAATCTGATTTTCAAGAGACTCTCCAGGATAATGATTAAATATGTTAAATCTCTGAGTCAACATTTCCCTTTTGCTTTCCTTTATCTCCTCATTTCCCTCATATATAGCTAGAAGAGCATCCCACAGTTCCTTAGCAGATTTTGCATCACGAACCCCAATGTCAATTTCAGGAGCTAAAGCAGAATGCAGCATAGCCAGAGCCTTATCATCAATTTATGCCTTTTCATAGTCATCATCATCATAAGCTGATACAGGTTTAACAGCAGTAGTTTCCTTTTCTTCATCTACCACGTAAGTGATGACAGCTGGTCCTCTGCAGATCGATCTCCAAGCCTTAGGATTAGGGGTGTTTATCGAATCGAATCGAATATCGAATTATTCGAATCGAATTGTTCGAATAATTTTTATTTTTCCTTGAATTCGTATTCGATTTGAATTTGATTAAAACCTACCGAATTCGATTCGAATTCGTATTCGAATAAAAAACCCAATTTGTATTCTATTAAAAATTCGAATCGAATTCGAATAAATTCGATTTAATTCAGATTCTTTAAAAACATGTAAAAAACTTTCAAAATGAAACATAAATTTTAGAGTAGCCATAAAGCACGATATCACAATAAAAAGTTCCAAATAAAGTTCCACAAGTCTAAAATTCAAAACGAGAAGTCGGGAATAACCACTCCACATTACAAGTTAATATGTTTACGCTTAGAAATCTATTGATAGATTTGTTACTTAGGTTTTAGTTATGGGCCATGTAGTGGGTTTGGTAATGGGTAATTTTAATACTTGGAAAAAATTGAAAATAATTTATAGAATAGCCTAATAAAAGTTATATATGTATTATATATAAAATAAAAATAATAAATAAAAATGTATAATTTTTATTCGAATTTTGAATCGAATCGAATTTGAAATTATAAATTCATATTCGATTCGTATTCGATTTACTTGACTCGAATTCGAATTCTTATAATCAAAACGAATTTTTGATAATCGAATCGAATTTAAACGAATTTCGAATTTTTCGAATTCGAAACGAATTCTGCACACCCCTACTTAGGATCCTTGATCTTCATATGTTGGATGAAGCGAAACTTCCATTCAGAAAATGATCCGCCTAGCAGCAACCTTGGAATCCTGTTATTTGTTCCAATGACATTATCTAGATCTTGATTAATTGCAACCTTTTTAGTCAAAGATGTTTGTTTAATTTGCTCCATTTCTTTTTATTTCACGGAATCTGCTAATTCTTTCTTCTTGTTCTTCAAGTGATATCTTGAAACCAAGCCTTCATATAGACTTCTTAGGCTCGGATACCAATTGTAAGTCCAGAGATCTTCGTAGGATACCACAAACACAATCAAAAGTGCAGAAAACAATTGAAAGTGACAAGAAGAAACTGATTGTCTTATATTGCACATGAGTTTAGAAACTCGTCTGGTACAAACTAACACAAATCGAAAACAATATGCAAAGCCACCAACCCACTAAATGACCTAGGAACCCCTATTTATAGTACATAGGGCGAACCATTTACAATCTGGGTTACGGCCCAACCGCACACTACCTAGATAAGCCCATAATATCATAACTAGCCCATAATACCAAACCACTACCAAGCTATACTAGACAAGCGTAAACCTACTAACTTATATCCTTACATAGATAAATAGATTAATCAATCGTTTCAATTTTTATCTACAGATTTTTTTTTTTAATTCAATGATTTGCTTTTTATCGATTAAATTGTTCAATCATGAATTATACAAACTAAAAACAATTTTTATTGACATTTAGGATCCTACTAAAAAAATAGTCAACCATATATTTAAGATTTAAGGGTCTAATATTTGTTATGATTTGTTGAATCTTATTGTATTTTTTTGTCATATCATTATAGCCAAAAGTATTCAAGTGATTATTTTCTTTTATTCTCGTATGTCATGGCTTATTTTAGCACTTTGTGCAAGTTCATTTATGTTTTATAGAGGTGGCAATTTCAACTAATTATCTTATGAGCTGGTTGATTTAGGTTATGTTTTATCGCTAGCGGGGCAAACGGCTAAAAAGTTAATAAAAGTAGTCTAGAATTAAATGACATATCAATTGAAACTTGAAAGTCGCCCTAAATTTAACTTTAATGCAAATAAATATATTTAGATTGTTATATTATAATCAGAATATTATAAATTTTTATTCATTTGTAATACTAAGCTATACCTAATAAATAAGTAACTAGGCTATGTGTCACAGTTTTGTGTGCCCATTATTTTTGTGACCGTTTGAAAATCTTCTTGCTTATTTTTTTTGTTAGCCCAAGCTTCCGCTTATTGTTTCTCAATTATTTCTTTATGAATATTTCATTAATTTAGTATTTTTTTTTCAACAATTTCTTTTAATTTTTACACTTCTTAATAACAATTAAATATTTTATTGATCAATTTGTAAAAATTAATAATTTTTATAAGGAAAAAAGATGAATGGCATCACTGTGTACGTTTTATTGATCAACCTGTAAAAATTAATATTTTTTTTAGAGTTAATTGCCATTTTAGTCTATGTGGTTTGGTCCATTTTGCCAGTTTAGTCCAAAGATTTTATTTTTAACATCTGGATCCAAAAAGGTTTCATCGTTGCCATTTTGGTCCAACTGACTTAACTCCATCCATATCTGTTAAGTTTGCCAAGGGCATTTTTGTCATTTCATTTTTCTTTTTATTAACCCTTTTTTCTTTATTGCTTTTTCTTTTAAATGAAATGACAAAAATGCCCTTGGCAGACTTAACAGATATGGATGGAGTTAAGTCAGTTGGACCAAAATGGCAACGATGAAACCTTTTTGGATCCAAATGTTAAAAATGTAACCTTTGGACTAAAGTGGCAAAATGGCCCAAACCACAGGGACTAAAATGGCAATTAACTCATTTTTTTAAAAGGAAAAGAGATGAATGGCATCACTGTGTACGTTGTTTTGATGTCCCCTGTCGAGCATACCGGCGACAAATAGTGATCACAAGGAGTGAGGACTAAATTTTCATTAAACAATTCAAAGTATAATATATCCACTATGTTGTTTTAATTTCAAAATAGGTTAGGATATAATAGTAAGTTTATTTGGGTAGGAAGGCTAGGAAGTGATCTTGACCATCCATTTACTTAATTAAGGGCTAAGATTAAATGGGTGAAATTGAAAGGAAAAAGAAGGCGCATGGGTTTGTTCAGAGGCATTCTAGTCAAGTCAAGGCAATAGTTTCTCTCTCCTCCAATTCTCATCCCTCCATTTTTTAAACGTTAATAACTCTTTCATAAGACATTATTTTTTTATAAAAATTGCACCAAAAAAATGAGCGTTTTTTATCTTTAAAACGAGTATACTATTGCTATATTTTCGATTTTTTTTTGAAACCCCAGTTGCGTAAAACGCAATGGAAAAAAACACAGTTGCGTAAAACGCAATAGAAAAAAAAACCTAAAAAATGACATTTTTCTAAAACGCAATGCATCAAAAACACAAAGAAATGTCTTATTTGTAAAACGCAATTGCCAAAAAACATAAAGATATGTCATATTTCTAAAACGCAATAGCTTAAAAACACAAAAGAAAGTGTACTTTCTAAAACGTAATGGACTGAAAACACATAAAAATGTGTTTTACCTAAAACGCAATGCACCAAAAACACAAAGAAATGTCTTAATTCTAAAACGCAATGGCCAGAAAACACTTAAAATATCTCCTTTCTAAAACGCAATGGCCTAAAAAACAAAAGAAAGTGTTCTCTATAAAACGCAATGCACCAAAAACACAAAGAAATGTCTTATTTATAAAACGCAATGGCCAGAAAACACTTAAAAATGTCTCCTTTCTAAAACGCAATGGCCTAAAAAAAGTGTTCTCTATAAAACGCAATGCACAAAAAACACAAAGAAATGTCATATTTATAAAACACAATGGTCAGAAAACACTTAAAAATGTCTCCTTTCTAAAACGCAATGGCCTAAAAAACAAAAGAAAATGTTCTCTCTAAAACGCAATGGACTGAAAACACCTAAAAAATGTGTTTTACCTAAAACGCAATGACTAAAAACACTTCAAAAATGTGTTTTTCTAAAATGAATGGCCAGAAAACATATAAAAATGTCTTAGTTCTAAAACGCAATGGCCTAAAAACACCAAAGAAAGTGTTCTCTCTAAAACGCATTGAACCAGGACAACAGTTTTGTATGTTAATAGTCTGAACCAGGAAGCAGGAGATAAAAAAACTGTCTACGAATGCAGTTTTCCAGAGGCAATTTACAGAAAATTTAATTTTCTGATGCATTTTTATTAAAGCAGTTGAATTGGAAAAAAAAAATTCCCGAGCTGACCTGGCAGCTCGACCCCAGCCAGGGGCTCTGCCCCTTGGACCCTGCTACCAGGGGCGCTGCCCCCGAACCCCCGCCAAGATCGTAAAACTGAAATTAAAGAATTTCTTACATGGATCGAAGCCAATTTCTTCAACGATTGACGAAATTTGAATGATAGAAACACTTATCAGCGATCGAGTGATTATCTTCAAAATCATGAGAAAAAACGAGTTTTTGTATGAAATTAAACTGGGTTTTCTTCAAAAAAAAAAAACTGAAGAACACGTTGATCGGGTGTTTGAATCATTGATTGTTGACGAAAATAGCACTATAATGTAGTGATTATTGAGATAGAAAGTGAAGAAAAGGTTGAAGATGGTGGGTTTTGAAGTTACTGGGGAGAAGAAGGAAGAAGGAAGAAGAAAGGATACGATTGACTAAAATACCTTTGCTCTTTATTTTAAATGTTGCCACATGTCATAATCCTATTGCTTTCTACACTTTCTAGCCAAAATAAACTTCTCATTTGATCTCACCCTTCAAAATGATATATTTTAGTTATACTTTTTTTTTTTGAACGCCAACATAAAGATATACTTAAAGATTAAAGAACAAAATAAAATATCAAAAGCATTTTATTTATTTATTTCAAACATGCATCAAATTAATATTCTTTTTATTAACAACACAAAAATTTATAGCTTAAATCGCGTGTTTTATTTTATTTTTCTTTTTTTAATAACAAACTTTTTCACCTAAATATCATTTAATCTTCATTTGAAATGATTTGAACTCATATCATTTAATCTTCACTAGATAATTAGATATGGGTAGCTAATGTTGTTGACTATGTAAATTCAATGTATAAATTCACAATGAGAAATAATACTTCATATGTAAATTTACATTAAACTTTAATCGGATACGAATATTAAAAATCTAGCCGAATTCAAATAGTTAATTAACACTGGTTCACATTTAAACAAATGTTAATGTTAATTGAATGTATAAATCACATGTGAAGCAAGTGGTACTTCATATCTAAATGTACACCGAATTTCAGTCACATATGAACATTAAAAAATTAAAAAACTAATTGAACACATAATATTAAAAAAAAAAAAAAAAACATGTAATATCTTAGAGAAAGATTCTATAACCGGTTTAACTAAAATAAAGTGTAATATCTTTTATGCAAAATTCCTAGGACTGTTGTTAACAGAGAAAATGTTAAAATAATAAGTTTGGAGTTGGAAACAAGGGAGCTCACTAGATATAGCATCCTGGATTTTTTATCCTAATAGAGACATTTGAACTCCTTTATCGTTATATAATATAAAAATTTAGAAATAGAGTATTTGGATGTTTTAGAAAAAAGATTATTCCATATACGTGTCGAATAATTATGTTTGTAAGGGTACTCGGGGCGCTCCCCTAAGAGGGGAGTCCCCTCTCTTACGCACACCCAATCCTCGTGTGCCACGTCAACTCCCCTCTTAAACTCCCCTAACACCCCAATTTGATGGCGCCACTCCCCTCTTAACTCCCCTTGTTTTTTTATTCAAAAAAAAAAAAATGGTTTGATTGGTCTAAATTGCGGCTGGCCCCACCATCACACCTCTCCCTCTTCGGTGACTTCCCACCGATTTCACTCCCCCAAACCACTCACCTAAGTGATGGCGGCGGTGTTCCCCTTAGGTTAATGGGGTCACCGAATGGGGTCACCGAAGGTGCCCCTTACACCCTAATAGCCATAAGAGATGTATGTACACAATGAGCAACATTCCGCCTACGATCACTTTTAGAAATTTGCACAAAATGAACATAGTTTTAGTTAGTTACTTCAGTAAAAGCACATATACATGAACCGCACGTGCATATAGACTTTTAACTCCATATCTCCAGCTATAAGGAATGTCGTACGTGACCGATAATCACACATCACCTTTCACTCGCTTATCAAATTTCTCTTCATGCTAAAGGCATGTCTTCAAATACGTAGTACATATTTGTTGGATTTGATGTCGATATTTCTAAGTTTTTCATCTTTCCATAACTTAACTTTCAAATATATGTTTATAAAACAAAAAATTATTTATAAATATATAACCACAAAATATGAATCCATTATGATTGAAATCAGTGGCGAAGCTTTAGATTTCCGACCAGGGGGTCAAAAACGTATATACCCAAAAATTTCTATAAAACGGGAGGTCGAAAACGTATATACCCAAAAAAAATTTATACAAAAACTACATACTCTCCACTACAGAGCGAAAAGTTTGGGGGGGTCGGCCGCCCCCTCCCGCCCCCACTATGCTTCGCCAATGATTGAAATTAGGTTTATTGGATTTTATCACACCAAACTATTGTCTATTGGCCGTTGTCACCCTCAACTATCACTTTGACGTCCGTCACCCCAAACTTAACACTTAGTGTGTTCTGTCACCATTTCGTTAACTGATCACTAACTTTCGATCATGTTACTATACGTTTGGGGGTGCCCTAAGATCCTTAAAACATTCCTAAGATCTCTCTGACACCCCCAAAAGTATAGTAACAAGATCAAAAGTTAGTGATCAGTTAACGACGTGGTGACAGAACATACTAAGTGTTAAGTTAGGGGTGACGGACATCAAAGTGATAGTTGGGGGTAGCAGCGGCCAATAGCTAATAGTTGAGAGTGATAAAATCCAATAAACCTTAAAATTATACACCCAAAGAAAATACTAAATAATGTTACAAATGTCAGTATATATATAAAAATATAGAAATACTCTTTTAAGAACGGATCTAAATTAGAACCGATCAGGATCATTTTATGACAACATAAAAGGTCCAAAACAGCAAGAAACCCAATGGGCTACACGAACGACAATGTGAAGAATAGGTTTTTAGTTAGGCCCAACTGACAAAAGGCTCTTTCCCTTCCCAATCTACGGGCTACCTCCAAAAGCCCAAAATAAAAAATAAATAAATAAAAAAAAGCTACATATAATGTTTACAAATATCACTTGAATAACTGTCGATTAATGCGGCAAAATTGACCTGAACCCGAACGACTGCCTTGTCTACTAAACGCAGACCCTTATGTGCCGCATGCTTTTGAGACGTACTATAACTAGTAACCCAAAAAGGAAGAAAACAATGATTTTAAAAGAAGACCTTATAATAAGGATGTCTTCACTTGAAACAAGTTTGAGCATACCTTGTTTGCAGCATCAACATCATGTTCCGATGCCACCGCAACAACCACACCTTTATCTTTGATGGCATCAACTACGTCCGCAAATTCCTTAAAGTCGCTCGGCCTTTCATAGAGTTAGTAAAAAGATGTATAAGCATAAGTTTTTTGCAGTAATGTTTTTGCTACTATAAAGATTCAATAACTACAATCTTAAAAAAAAATTGTAAATTTTACCTTGTTGATAGCACCTCTTCGTGTCTTGCTTGACGTTCTTCTTCTGAAACCCCTGATACATATCGCAATAAACTGCAAAACAAGCGAGCGCATCAATTTTACAACGCCCGTGACCCCCAGCATAAAAAAAGAAAACCATCATTAAAGAAAATGTGTTTTTCTGGTAAATATAAGAAAAAGATGAATACCTAGTATAGCCTTTGGCATCAGGTAGTTGGTATGAATCTAGGTCACCAATAGTCCCAATAATGGCCTTTTTAAGAACATCATCATTAATCTCAAGCTGACGTAGAAAATCCGATGTTCCATCGTATACATTTAGTGTCTTCAATAAATTAGGATCCCGATACGATAGGAATGACAAAACTCCTGTATATATAGGTAAGTTATATTAAATTTGTGTTATATTTGATCTCATAAGTCAAATGGGCAAAACTTTACAAATTAGATAACATGAAAAGCAGGTCAAATAAACCAAAAGGTGTTTCTAAAATGCATAAAAACCTTCAAAATTGTTTTATTTTAAAAATTAGAGTAAAGTACACGGATAGTCCCTGTGATTTACCCAAATTTTGAATTTAGACCTAGCTTTCCAAAAGTACACGGATGGTCCTTGTTGTTTGCACTTTGTAACGTATTTACTCACCAGCATTTTCTAAAAGTACATGGATGGTCCCTGTGGTTTGTACTTTGTAACACATTTAGTCCCTAACTTGGACGTGCTGAAACCTTTAGATTTGTTGGCTAGAGACTAAATGCGTTACAAAATGCAAAACATAGGCACCATCTGTGTACTTTTGGAAAGCCAGGGACCAAATCAAAAATTTTGACAAACCACAAGAACCATCTGTGAACTTTACTCTAAAAATTAGATCATTACGCTGATATTATAGTTTAGATCACCCAAACCATTCAGAACTGCATAAAAAAATCACCCATTTTGCTAATTGCTACTAGCGAAACATGAACACATCATATAAGGAACTACCTGAACGAGTGTTGAAATCACAGAAGCCTCCAAACGCCCCACCATTAACTCGAATGTTATCCCACAACCATGTATTACTTATATATTTAGATATAACATAAGCACTCCCCTTAAGTTGGTAACCAGTTTCATATATGTTGGCTGCTTTTCCGATGTAATTTACCTGCAACAAGATTCCAAGTTTAACAAACAAAAGACAGAAACTAGAGTCGGCAATTTTGACTCATTTACTTGTGAGAAGGTCAGTCCGGGTTATGGTCCACCTCTAACAGGTCAAAAGAGTAAAGAAAGGATTAGCTTAAAACCTCTTGAATTTATATAACTTTCACTGTGCAATTAATATCGGTGATATATCACTGATATATCGGTTATCGGTCCCCATGTAAAATATTAGTGTCAAATACCGGTCAGAATATCGGTACCGATATTATCGGCAATATTGACCAATATATCACTGATTTTCCCGATATCAGTACCTTTCTTCTTAGTTCTTCCATCCGTCTTTCTTCTTATTGCGGCTATTAGTGTTTTAAGTCTCAATTATTAATTGTTAGTGTTAAATGTAAGTGTTTTAAGTGTTAATTGTTAATTGTTAGTGTTAAATGTTAGTGTTCTAAGTCTTAATCAGTTCCTACTTGCTAGAATTGTTAGTGTTTTGCAAGTTGCAAAAGGTTAATTTGTTATTGGTAGGAGAGTATACTGAATTGTTAGTGTTGAATTGCTACATATATATAAATTCAGCATGATATTAAAATTACCGATATCCCACCACAATAACCTATATCTCAAATATCGGACCTTGACCGATATCTAATATTTTACCGCGTTAACTGCATAGCATAAAAATGACCCATTTTGACTAGGGGTGATAAACGGGTCGTGTTCGCGGGTTGGCGGGTTCAACCCGACCCGAACCCAAAAATTTTACACAAACCCGACCCGAACCCGAAAATTGTATCATACATAAGAACCCGAACACGACCCGAAGTTTCGTGGGTTGACCCGAACACGACCCGTTCAACCCGAATTTTTTTTATTTTTTTTTTCTGAAATTAATATATTAAAATTAAAATTTACTTAAAAAACACAAATGTATATAGTAATATCATATTTAAATTATAAAATCTATGTTAATTTCTCTTTTTAAGTTATAATCATCGCATAAAATACACATCCCATTTAATTTATGACATAAAATATATTGTAAAAAATATAATATAGTATAAATGTGTTAAATGGGTCAACCCGCCAACCCGACCAGCTTGACCCGAACCCGAACCCGACCCGTTAACCTAAATGGGTTCGCGGGTTCAACCTGAAACTGACCCAAACCCTTTTAGACTAAACCTAAACCTGCGAATTTCGTGTTAGGTTCGTGTCGGATTTTCGGGTCGTGTCAGAAATTCACGCCCCTAATTTTGACCCATTATCCGATCCATGTGACCAGCCTATTTTGCCACCTTTAACAAAATAACCAATTGACCAAGAAACACAAACTAACCTGGGTAGGTATCGTAAATGCTTCATTCTCAGACGAAAGTAGTGCATTTGAAATAGACGATGTGGTAAGCGGGGAAGTATTTGGAAGAAAGTCAAGAAAATTTCGTACAAATTTCTCAGCATTTTTAAGGTTTTTTCCATCAGAAGTGAGATTTACAAGGCAGCCTTTCTTGGAGAGCAAGGCTCCTCGAATCTCTTCAAGGGACAAAGAAATTTCACTCCACTGTTCTTCGATTTTCTTTTCCGTATCTTTCAAGAATTCCAAGTAACTGCACAGGTATGCTAAATTCTAATCAACAAGTTTATATGAATCAGGATCAATATTTGTTTTGTTATTGTTTATTGAGTAAAGTGCAATTTTCGCCTCTAAGGTTTGGCCAACTTTGCGACTTTCATCCAAAGGTTTGTTTTTTCACATCTGGATCCAAAAGGTTTGAAATCTTGCCAATTTCATCCGGCTAGTTAACTCCATCCATTTTTCTTCGTTAAGTCAGTGGTATTTCTGTCTTTTTCGTTAACTTAAGGGGCAATTTGGTCTTTTTCACTTGCCATTTTCATCCGACTCGTTAACTCCATCCATCATTATTTGTTAAGTCAGGGGTATTTCTGTCTTTTTTGCTAACTTAAAGGCAATTCGGTCTTTTTCACTTTATGTAAAAAACCAAATACCCGTGAAAAAAATACCGAATTGCCCCTTAAGTTAACAAAAAAGACAGAAATACCACTGACTTAACGAAGAAAAATGGACGGAGTTGACGAGCCGGATGAAAATGGCAAGATTTCATACCTTTTGGATCCAGATACAGAAAAATAAAGCTTTGGACGAAAGTCGCAAAAATGGCCAAACCTCAGGGACGAAAATGGCATTTTACTCTTGTTTATATATCCACTGTAAAAAAAATTAAACCATACGTTAATAAAGGTGTGCATCACTACACCCATAAAGTCATACCTGATACCACTCATTTGTTCAGCAATCCATCCTGCATGATTTAGCTTTGCATTTAGCCGTGCAGCTGCAAGAAGATGACCACCGTCCCTTAATTGATTCTACAAAAAAAGAACAAATTATGAAATGAAACCACTTAGTAGAAATAGTTGTGATATAAAACGGTCGACAGCTTCTATAAATACCTCTAATCTTGCTTTGCTTTGCGAGACAAACCGCTTGAAACGCTTTTGATTTGTGAATTCAGCTTCTTTTAGAACACACGTTATCTACAAAAAAAATCTATAAACACTTTATACTTGTACGCACTCCACCGAATGAAACAGAAACTGACAAAGTGAAAATACCAGATTAAACAAATCTTCAGTGCTTGCTGACATGGCTTTGCATCGAACCATTATATAACTAACAGGATCCTTTGAACCTTGCTTTGATGACGTGTAAGGGTATATTGATATTCCACCTGTCTTTTCTTTAATCAACTGATTAAGCTGGACGAAGTTTAGATCTTTTGTACCCATTTCAAGTAATGACTGACTGTTCAACAATATAGTAAAATAATATTAAAATAATATTAAAAAACAATTTGGCGTAAAATGATGTCTGATTGATGTGAAAAATTGATTTATGACTCCAAATCAATATCTTACCAAAAAAGTGGAATTAGCGAAAGAAGCTCAGGCTTAAGTGAAGTCATATCAAACGCTAAATCAGCATACAGAACATCATTCGTAAAGAGTTCATGCTGCAATACTTTTACCCCATTGATATCTCCAACCTACAAGCATTCCGAATATTCATGTTTCATAACGATCATCAAGCCACGAAACAATGCATACAACATATGAAAAAGATGTTACGTGTTACACTACTACCTCTGTCGGACTTTCCATATGTTTTTTCTTAATGTTCTGCACAGATAAGTTTGGAACAGCTTTTTGAACTTTTGGAGGGTTGAGTTGTAGATCACGTGTCACACGAGCCAATTCAGTAAGATCATTTTCAGTCATGGATACTCTGAGTTTTTCAAAATTATATTTCTCTACTGATTCGTAAGACTGATTAGAGCATACAAAAGATGCACATTAGCATTTGCACACTTAACAACTTATAATCTGAGTTGAACAAAACAATACCTGAAGCTCAACAGTTGGACGCTGAGGATTATTCAAAATAAACTTTTCTATCAATTGACCAGATGAAGCCTTTGATCCTTCACTGTCTACTCTAGCTTTCAGAACCGGCATCGCCTATTAAAAAAATATCAAAACACATAGTTAAATAACAACATTCTGAAGTTTTAAAATAAAAGTGTTAAGCAGTGGCGGAACCAGGATTTTTTTTCCTATGGGTTCACCTTTTTTCGGTGGTCAAATTTCTCACAACCAAACGTTACAAATTTCGGGCCAGATCGTTGGGTCGGGTAAATACAATATCATAACAAAATACATAATCATTAGAAAACATAGGGTGGCTCAACCTTTTTCGTGAATTTTGCTTACGATCCTAACAAGCTAAAATATGATGAAATTAGCTTATGGTGTAATGTTTTCTCTTTTGTAGTCACTTATAAAATACTTAGGTTATGTGATATTGTTACAACTTACAAGTAATTAAGGTGGCAATTTCAAATAATGAAGTTTACTTCAGTTGCAAGTGTAACAGAAGTATAATGAGGCAATCAAAATTGTATAACAAACATCATGCCCAAAATTGAGTCCGAGAGGATTTGCTGCCGCCTTCAAAATGTATATTCTTAATATCAAAATTGATACAGTAACTGTTGAGTTTTGACATTGATTGAAAACAACCAACTGTAAAACAAACAACAGTAGACCTACGGCTAAACAAAAATAAATATGACCTAAATGGCCTTAATTCAACTAAATATCCATCTGACTTCCAGAAGCCATAGTCACTAATCAAAAGCCCTAATTCAACTAAATCTCTACCTACTTGAAACGGGATCATAGAATTGAGAAGTAATGCGGGCAAAGAACTAAAGCATTGTCGTCATTAAAAGTAATATAGAGATGCAAATAGTCGAAATTAGTAAACACCTAATTTCACCCTTAAATCTCCTTAAAAGAATTTCATATTACTTATTGCAAACACCTAATTTCACCCTTGGTTTAAAAAAGCGCAAAGCGCACAAAAGCGACATGGTCTAAAATCAAAGCGCAAATCAGAAAAGCAGAGGGCTTTTCGTACGCGAAGCGCAAGGTGCTTATATATATACATCCTATAGGCTTTTAGCAACCCTTACCCAAAATATAGTTATAAATAAGGTTTATATATGATTTAATGTATAAATCACAAGGTTTAAAAAGGCGGAAATGGGTATCGAGGCGTTTTCCCTTAGCCTCACGAGGCGTAAGCCTCGAGGCAGGTCGAGGCGTAAGCCTCGAAACATTATTAAAAATATTAAAAAATATATATATCTCTCATAAAAATCACAAAGTAACACAAAACAAACATCATAAATAGAAAATAGTTCAACAAACAAGGTTTAACATAAAAAAAACATCATAAAATAGTATAAAATAGTTCGAACAACTTAAATTAGTAATGTTATGACATCTAAATATCATAGAACTCGTTTTCCTCCGCATCATCATCCTCAAAGTTTTCATCTGGTGTATTTAGATCATCATCTTCATCAACCAAATTAACAACTCTTTTCCTTTTCCTCCTAGATGATGAACTCTCACCTTCTTCCTCATTTGACCCGCCAACTCCACCAATGCCATCTTCATCCCCACTCGGGTTGGCTATCCACTCATCATCCAATTAGGTTTTTTTAACCTAATAGATGTTTTTAAGTGAACTATTGGGTTGGCCCACCAATTAAGCCCAATAAACACTAAATGGGTCTAACATAAAGTCCAGAAAACCTAAAATTTTTCAATTTTCACAAGGTCTAGTGAGGCTTAAGCCTCACCGCCTCGCCTCACCTCCTCGGCGCCTCGAAAAGCCTCGGAAAGCCTCGAATGACCGAGGCTTAGGTTTCAGTTGACCCCTGTGAGGCTAAGCCTTTAAGGCGTTTTTTCATAGCCTCAGCCGAGGCGTAAGCCTCTAGGCGGGCCTCGGAAAGCCTTTTTAAACCATGATAAATCATATAAATGTACAACCATTTTAGCAACATGTATAACACTTTAAAGCACAAAAACACCTTTTGTACAAGAAGCGCGCGCCTTAGTGGGATTTTTTTCCCAAAAAAGCTCGCTTTTTGTACAAAGCTCGCCTTATGTCACACAAGGGGCAACTCTTTGGGCCTAGGGTCACTTTGTGCTTCAGCGCACCTAAGGCGCGCTTTTTTAAACCAAGATTTCACCCTATATAAGCTTACAAAGATGTTTAAACAAGCAATCCAAACAACACCTACTACTTCAATGAAACAACAATCAATACTATCTTACAACAAAATAAAAATTAAATTCAAATTACTTATTGCAAACACCTAATTTCACCCAAAATAACTCATCTAAACACTAAAACATCGATTATCAAAACCTAACAAGCTCATTTCAACAAAACAACAATCAAAAACATCTTACAACAGAACTTGGTTTTAAAAAGCGCACCTCAGGCGCGCTTAACTGCGAGGCGCAACAAGGCTCATACCCTGGGGCTTTTTCGCTCAGCGCCAAGAGTAATTACAAGAAGCCCCATAAAGGCACGCTTTTTTGGGATTTTTGGGGGCTTTTTTGGCCTGAGGCGCGCCCCTCTTGTACCCGAGGCGTTTTTATGCATCTAACTAGTGTACCTTGGGTTTTTTTTGGCTTGTACATGCAGCTAAAATCATACAAAAACCTTACTTGTAGCTATATTTTGGGTAGGGAAAGCTAAAAACGTATGGGATATATAAAAATATATATAATAAGCTTGCTACGTAAAGCTCGCCGCTTGTGCGCTTCGCACCTCGGTTTTAGACGTCGTCGCTTTTGTGCGCCTCTAGCTTTTTAAAACCAAGCAACAGAATGAATACAAACTTCAAATCACTCATTATAAACACCTAATTTCACCCTAAAACCTCATCTAAACCCTAAAAAACAGTTATCAACAACCTAAAAAACTCATTTCAACAAAACATCAATCAAAAACAACTTACAACGGAAGGAATCATCATAGCAACTCCATGAGGAAACAATCCACCACTGATTCCATCAACAGAAGCCTCAATCTCATTAACCGAACAATCCAAACCCTCGGAACACAAACCGTCACGTAACAACGAACTAATCGCCTTCAACACATCACGTTCTTCAACCTTATCGCTTCCAGAACCTTCCTTCACTCTAGGTTTAGATCCAGACTCCAGAAGCACACTCTGCAACTTCTGTTTATCCAATCGCGTTTTGAACGAAAACAGGATCTCAAACTGAGCTCCAAAAATACGCTGTCGTTTCAGCCAGAAGAACTTCTTCTGCAATTCATGCCGTTTCGTTTCCATAACAAGCATCTCCTTGTTGATTTTCATTTGAAACTGTTCTCTCGCCTTCTTATGAACATGAGGTGATTTCAACACGGTGAATAATGATCTCGTTGACGGTAGTCCGATCTTACGAGTGTCCGGAGGAAGCTGCCAGTGAAGGTTTTTGTCAATTGACTCGAACGATCGAATCATTATCTGCATTTTGGTGGTGGAGTCGGATTTGGCTCGCCGGAGTTCGCGGCGGAGGATGAGGTTTCCGGTGGTGGATTTGAGGAGGAGTTTTGTGAGTGGAGAGGCCATGGCGGTTCACGGCGGCGAGATGCGGAGTGGAAACCTAGGCCTTGTTTGGGCGATGGGTTTTGGGGTTTTAGCTATTTTGGTGAGGAGATGGAAAAACACCTGGGTGCCCATGATCTAAGTGCAATGTGGTGGGGGCGTAAAATCGGCGTGGGGCGACCCGATTTTTGATCCGATATAGCAGTCGAAAAAGAAAACTTACAAAATAAAGTCGTCGTAAGTACAAAAGTACGTCGACACGTGTTTTACATCAACCGGAAAACTCGATTACAAAAGTACTTAGAAAGTTAAAGGGTTGTCAGTGTCAATGCTAAAAGTTGAGAAAATACAAAAAAAAAATTATGTCGAAATGTAAGTCAACTTAAGTTTATATCAACACGTAAATAAAAATAAAGACATAAAAGTCGATTAAAAAAGTATTTAGAAAGTTAAGAGGTTGTAAGAGTCAATACTGAAAATTAAAGGTTAAAAGTGAAAAAAGAAAAAAAAGCAAAAAGACAAATCACCGACTACAAAAGTATTTAGAAAGTTAAAGGGTTGTCAGTGTGAATACTGAAAATTGAGAAAACACAAAAAATTATGTCGAAACGTAAATCAACTTAAGTTTATATCGACACGTAAATAAAAATAAAGACGTAAAACTCAGTTAAAAAGTATTACGTCAGGTAAAGGTTAAAAGTAAATAAAAAGACAAAGTCAAAGATAAAAAAAAAAGATAAAAAAATTAGTGTAGCACTATTCATCCATATGTTTCAAATTAAAACCTATATAAGTTTGCAAACTTTTTGTGCATAACAACTTGTAAGTTGTGCTTTGTGAGTTTTTAAAAAAAAAAAAAAAAAACTTGATTTTTTACTTTTAACCCAAATGTTTTAACCTTTTTCAATTTTAACCCTACATAATTTGTTTTTTAACTTTAACCCAAAACTTTTCATTATTTGCAATTTAACTTCGCAACTTTTGTCACTTATACTTTTCATCTTTCGCGAATTTTCGTTTTACGTATAGTTCTAAATTTTTTGAGTTAATATGACGCAACGTGTATGTGTGGTTCAACATTTTTACCTCTATTTTTCCATGTTTGACAGGTTCGTCACAACACGCATATCCTAGGTCGAGTCAGTGTTGGTGGTCGATGATGGTTGTCTGACATTAGTACTATTTGACACACTGTTTTACGCCCCGCCGCAACGCGGGGTGTGCTTTAGGGGGTTTTCAAAGAAAAAATTGTTATGCATGTGGTTGTCGTAACGTTGGCTTTGGGGGTTTTCCAAAAAAAATTGATTTTTTTTACTTTTCACCCAAAAGTATTTCATAAATTACTTTTAACCCAAAACTATTTGTTTTTTTTTTACTTTTAACCCAAAACTTTTTATATTTTGTAAACTATTCTCATAACTTTTTTTACTTTCGACTTTGATCCTTTATAGTTTTCATTTTCCGCAAATTTTTCGCTTTATGCTTGGTTCTAAATTTTGTGACTTAACACATCGCAACGTGCGTCTTTGGTTTAACGTTTTTACGTTTGTTCTAAATTTTGCGAGTTAACACGACACAACGTGCGTGTGTGGGTGAACGTTTTTACATTGTCTATTTTTTCCCCGTTTGACAGGTTTAACATAACGTGCAGGTCCTAGATTGACTTAGTTATAATTAAATAATCCCCGCCGCATTGCGGCGGGTTGCAATCCTAGTTAATACTTATTATTATATATGAACTAGGTTCTGCCCTGTCCGCGTTGCGGGACAATAAGCTGAATATTTCTCTCTCATAACATGTACGTATGTATTTCGCTTACTTGTACATACTACTCGTAACACAATCTAAAAATAAAATTTATTGTGTCAACAAATTAAAACAAAACACTACCATACTTTTGTTAAAAAAAAAAAACTAAAACGATGAAGAAGCTACCGGTTAGCACGAATAAAAAGTACATCGAGCCAACCAATTAAAACAAAACATACCATAGTTTTGTCAGAAAAAAACACTAAAACGAATTTTAAACTGGGGGCAAAATCGGAATTTGTCAGGGAAAAAAATGGCAAAACTATAAATTTGAGCTGAGGACAAAATCGTAATTTGGCTGGGAGAAAAAAAAAAGAATAAAATTTATGGCAAAACTGTAAATTTAAGCAGGGCAAAATCGTAATTTGATTAGACCAATGGGGAAGTGCCAAGCATTGGCTTGGAGAAAAAAAACTTAATGGGAAAACTGTAAAATTAAACAGGGTAAAAGCGTAATTTTGAACCGAGTGCAAAATTGTATTTTTAGCTTAGGCAGAAGCATAATTTTATTTTGAACTTGTGGCAAAAACTAAATTTTATACTCATGACAAAATTGTAATATAAAAACAGGAATAAAATCATAATTTGGTTGGACCAATAAGGGAATGCCAGAGAGAACACTAAAAAGTACTTTATCGTATGCACTTTTAATGAAAAATCTCTGCTCAATTATAATTATACTACCTTGAAAATGCAAAAAATAAATAAATAAATAAAAAGAAATAAAGGGCAGCCGCCCTTTTCCACCATTAATGCCGAGAAGGTAATTTGTATATGAAGGTAAGGTAATAGGGTTTGGGAGCTTATTGCTGGTGTGGGCTTCTTTAGGATTTAGGAATTTGCTGGGCTCAGAAGAAGACTGGTTTTAAAGACTGGTTCAGGTCTGGGCTAAAGACCGGTTAGTGGTTCAGGTCAGTGTTTTTATAAGGATTCACATCCCTTATTCTATCTTCATTCCTATAAATAGTAATATTTTTCTCTTTCTTTTCAATTAAATAATAGTTTTCTTATACATTTATCATTGTTTTTTCTTTCGCTCATTCACTCACAATCACTTTCAATAAATATTAAAAAATTAATGAGAGTGAACAATGTCTCCCCAAATTTAAAGATAAAATGTAACATTTTCTCTCTTCTCCATTCACAACCACCTTTTATAATGCAGAACTCACTCACATAAAATTAGGTGAAAGGATGTGAATGCTCTAAAACCCTGTGCGCCGAATATAAAAGGAAACTTCTAGGGTTTCATTTCATTAGTCTTTCGACTCTCTCTCTCTCTCTCGTGTTGATAGCTCTTATTTCTGGATCTGTTTTAGAGTTTGTGTTCATCTAGTTGATGAATTTCTTCTTGTTACACAACTCCTATTCGGGTTGCGACGAGTTTTGTAGCAACAATAGTATAGCTAAAAACATACACTTGCTTGCCTAGGACTGTTCAAAAAGCTCGCAACTCGCAGCTCGCTCGTAAAGAGCTTCAATAAAACTAGCTAAAACATTTTGTAACCGAGCCAAACTCAAGCCAAGCTCGGCTCATGGCTCTGCTTATTGGCTCGTTCTTAGACTCGTTTAATTTCAAGCTTGTACTTGAGCCCACCCTGCCTCTAATGTCATAACAGGATCATATATTAAGCTGGTTAACTTTTTTTCCCGTTTTGTCCTCATGCTGATTATTTAATTGAAAATGCAAAATCTTTTTTGAACTGATGGGATCCGAATATTTTGAACAATTATTGTCATCAGGAGAGTCAAGCAACTTAAGTTTTTTCAAAACCAAAAACAAGAATTTGAAATAATTTAATTTCTACACATTAGATTAATAAACATTACAACTTGACAGAAGATACCATGTTTCTCATTCCAAATCAATAACACTAGTTAAGGAAATACAAATAATAATGTAGACTAGAAAATACAGTTTTCTTTCTTGGCTACAACATGCTATCTGCACCAGATGGGAGCCTTCGAAAGAAACTTGCAGGCATCGAAGGCAGTTTGGTTCGAAACCGCGGATGTCTCAACACGTAAAACACAAAAAGAAGTGCGACCACTTGAAACGGTATCACATACAGCACGATCGCGGTGACCAAACAAAATGTCACAAACAATGCGGACGCTCTTGGGTCGCGCCAACTCAACAACGAGTGGAACCTCTCGCCTTGAGTCGCCAAGTCACCCGCCACGGTCTGAATCCTACCACCAATACTTCTTAACCGATCATATCGCATTCGGACCACATGTGGCCCTTTAGAAGTTGGAAACGTGTCAAACTCCTCGTCTAACTCGTCGAAGTTCACGGCATCCGCGTGTGATAGTCGGATGTCCATATGAGGAGGGTGCCTCGGTTTCCGTCGGTACCGCCAGATCCCGACCACAAATAAGTATAGGAAAGTTGTAGGTAGGATTAGTTCCGGAGACAGTATCAGTATCACGAAAAGTACGTGGATTAGAAGCGTCGTGAGCGGGTTGGTCCAGTGGCATATCGAGTCGAACCATTTGATCAACCCTACGAAACCACTAGCCACATTTACTATTCGAAAAAAGTTCGCTTTACTTCTTCGAACACTCCATAAGTGCGAAGAAACGTCTAGCATGTACTCAACCACCTCTCTCCTCAATGGTGGCTCGGCACGGCCCAACCTAGTCGAGACTATCTGGGTTGCGTGGTGCCGTAACCTATCGGTTTGACTCATCGACAACGGATGCACATAGTGCATCTTAGGCAAAATTGGCTGTGAGTATTTATGCAACATGTTAATATACGACGTGCACGAAAACCTCACAGCCAATTGCACCTCGCCCATTTTCTTCACACCCGAAGGGTGTAAAGCAATAAGTGGGTACGAATGTGTATACACTCGTTCCGTCTCTAACGTCGACAACCGAATCCTCACTTTTCCAATCCTCGAATCGTTACTCCCCTTATGCAAAAACCCATTATCAAACGCACCAATCGTTATCACCGTACACGGATCAAAAACCTCCCACGTATACTGTTCATTCCACGTCGGCGAAAAACTATCAATAATCGTCCTCGTCCGAACCCATTTATTCCCATACTTCGCCACACAAAACGCATCCGTTGTCCCATGACCGTCTCGTGTCTTCATCGGCGACAACCCCTTCGCGCTTATAATCCCAAGCTCCAAAATCCCAATGCTCGGTTTCCATATCTGCTTTGCGGTCGGCCTCAAATCGCTACTATAATTCGTCGACTCATCCAACACATGATACCCCCCATCCAAACACACTCGTAGATGAATTCGACTCGCAAACTTTGCTTCCTTTTTCTCACCATCAATCACCGTATGTTTCTCAAGGTTGTGCCATTTCGAGTGTACGGCTTTATTGTCCCATCTTCGATGAACCGAGTACAACGGCAACAAACATTTTCCTAGGATCTCATCTTTGTTACCTCGATCTTCTACGGTTAACATTAACGCTTCTTCGAACGGTTCTGCTGCTACAAACACTAGATCTTCGTTCCATATTGGGTTTATTGTTTTTACAGGAGATATTTGTGTCCTGAATGCTTGATTACCCAATGCCACCTTTACGCAGACCTCGACCGGTTTGTTGCGGTCAAAGGGGATCAAGTCTTGACACTCGATTACATTAACTCGAACGTACCTGTCAAAATATATTAGTTAGGATTTATTGTAATCGACTCGAACGTACCAGTCAAAATATATTAGTTAGGATTTATTGTAATTGACTCGAATGTACCTATCAAAATATATTAGTTAGGATTTATTGTAATCGACTCGAACGTACCAGTCAAAATATATTAGTTAGGATTTATTGTAATCGACTCGAACGTACCTATCAAAATATATTAGTTAGGATTTATTGTAATCGACTCGAACGTACCAGTCAAAATATATTAGTTAGGATTTATTGTAATCGGTTGTAACATATTCTAACATATGATTTGAGTAGTTCCTAAATGTCTCAACAACTTCCAGTAGTTGTTGCAACCATATGCCTTTTTATTTATAAATGTTATGAAACTGTAAAATTAAGAAAGGCAAATGAAGCATATAAATATTTAGTGATTATCTTTTCCTAATTTGACTTGTCATGAACAATTATGAAAACTAATTATTATCTAGTGAATTTGTTTTTTTTTTTTTTACTATTACCTCATACTTCAAGTTAGTTGAAAGAAAATATCAGTTAGACCACCCGTAGTGGAAGTGAAATTGGACGTTTTTTTGCCCCAATCACGCCCAAAAACGCCCGCACACCGCCCCATTGGGCTTTTTTTGAATTTTTTTGGTTGGGCGTGTAGATTAAAAAGCGGGATGAAAATTTGATTGACCAATAAGAAATTTCCAACTCATTTATGATAATATTATATGTTTTATTTTTCTAAAAAGCTAATAATTAGGTAAACATCGTTGGGGCGTTATACCACCACACCCATTTTAGAAAAAAAGCCCCATAATGCCCATTGCTGACTGTACCGCCACATGGCGAATAATGCCCAAGGGTTAGTCTATGTGTTACGGTTTCACTAGTTTTTATGACCACGTCAAAAGGTGACTGTCAGATCACCCAGAAACTTTCACTTTCGCTAGGTTGTGTAATGGTTTCACTATCCATCGCGCATAAAAAAATATTTAAATTAATCAATAATTTTTTTTTAGAAAATAGATTGTGATGTGCCCGAAGCTTAGTGGCTGAAACAAAGGAAGATAGTAGAAGCGTGAACCATGGTTGCAAAAGTCGCTAGGCGCTCCCTAGTCGGTAGACCGGGGAGTTGAGAGTACTCGGTCTAGGCGGAGAGTACTCGGGGAGTACTCGGACATGTTAAATTATAAAGAAATTACTTTTTGGAGATTAAATATATGTCAAATAACAAAAATCTACTAATATTTATAACAAAATACGTGAAAATGATATTAATTCTTTAATATGATGGGCATAGAAATTATGTTTTATTATTATTTAAGTCAAACTAGGCCCGAGTTGACCTACTAGATCCAATTCTGACCGAGGTTGACCGCATTTGACCGACTCCGAGTAATTAGGCGGAGTCGAAGAAAGTCGCCTCGGCAGCCTACCTTGTAGCGACTACTCGGGGAGTACTCGGCCTTGGAAACCTTGTTTTACAACCATGGCGTGAACGGCTTCACGCGTAGAGGAGCTAACGCCCATTCACGAATGGTAGGAGCGGTGTAGAGGTGTGACTTTGCTGATGTGGGTGGGGGCGTGAAAATTTAGCAAACAATAACACACAACCTTAATTGACAACATTTTATAAAAAATATTCACAAGATTGTAACACCAGATGAAAATTAAGCGACTTTGGATGAATAAAAAAACTGAGTGACTTTAGTAAAACATTTTTTTTCGTTGAATGATTTTTTTTTTCCGTTTTTTATTAGATTTCATCTGTAATTATTCTTTTTTTGTGAACGGCAAATTTGGATCACTGACGAACCACTAGAATATCATCATGCCACCAGCGGAACCACCCCCTCATATCCATCTTCACTAGGCATAATGCCTATACACCAATTCAGAAGTAAACCCAATAAATATGGGAAAAACCTCCCCTGTGAGAATCGAACTCATGACCTATTGGTCGAAAGTCTTATCTCACCCCCAAGATACCACTAGACTATAAAGCCATGGGTCCTTTGTAATTATTCTAATTGTATTCAGATTACTTACCATAGTTTCGGAGAGAGATAAACTTTTCCCCGAATCTTCGACACGCCTTCGCGGTTAACCGTGGCAGCATCCGAATGCCAGGCGTCCGAGAAACACTCGTCCGCCTGGGTTCCTCTCCACACGGCGAGCATGATCTCACCGTGTTTAAGCTTCTCCCCCTTCTTATCTTCCAACTTGTACCATTGCGGCGCAAGTGGACTATCCGGAGGGACTCTTTTCGGAACATCAATAAGTTCAAACAATATTCTTCCAATAAAATCATCCATAACGACATCTTTATCCTTAACCACAATCTCAACAAACGACGCCTGAATCCGATCCTGTGAGAACGCGAAGACATGATCCCACTCGGGGTTTGATTTCTTTTCGAAGTGTCGAGTGATCCCTTTGTAGTTTCCTAGCTTGACTTCAACATAAGGGTCACAACTTCCTGTGACATCTTTTGATGGCAGATCTTTGGCTTTAGCGACTCGAACATAGAGATACTGCATTTGTTCGACGAGATCATAGGTGCTGGTGAGCTTGTCGCCGACGTATTTGCCTGATCCCGCGATTTTTGGGGCGGTTTCTTTGAGTGCAAACTCTTCCGGTGGTGGACGTTGCATGGTGAATCTTGAGTAAGATTATTATGGGTCAAAGGGTTAGATTGTTGTGAAATTTGTAGCAAATTTTTATTGTTTTTTTGTGAAGTTTTTGAGGGATGTTTTAGGGGGAAATGGACAGATTATTGCATGGAATAGGGGGGATTTTCAATTATGTAATAATGAAGTTACCTTCCAGCAAAGTATGTGGATGTATGTATATACATATGATGTAATGTAATGAAATTATATTTTTAATTAATGAAACTTGTATATTAAGTTTTAGGGTTAATTTCATATATATCATTTAAAAGTTGTATATATTGTTTCAAAAAAAGTTAATATCAAATATACAATTTAAGATACTTAACATTTTATATTATTCATGTCATTAATACAGTTTATGGTATAATTATTATACACTTCTTTTTGTTCTTAAGACTCCAAAGTCTCTTATCCAGTGGTGTAGCTTTAAGGGGCCGCCCGACCTTCCGAACTTTTCGCCCAGTAGTGTTACAAAAATAAAATTTTTAGGTATATATGTTTTCGACCCCCGGTTTTATAAAAATAAAATTTACTTATAAAGGAATTTTATATCCGGTGACTTCTGACATCCGGTGAAAATTTTCAAAATTCGCCACTGCTCTTATAATGGAATGGCATAAATGATATAAATATAAAAATGAATATATTTGCTATTATAATTTATTACTAGGTAAGTATAAGTATGAGATAATTATAAGTTTTGAGTGAACATGTGAAATTATTCTGAATTTTATGTAACATTTCTGTATATATTTATTTTTACTTATATCGATATATTAAGTAACATTTCCGTATATATTTTTTTTACTTATACCGATATATTAAAAAACATACCTAATGACGAAATATCTTTAAAACTTTAAAATGATAAAAAAAAACGAAAACTATGTGGATTACGGATCCTTACATATACGCAGTGGTGGACCTACAATTTTTTGTTGGGGGTGCGGATGAGACGTTCAATCATATTTTCAAGAGGTGCGGTCATGTTTTTTTGCTAAAAAACACACTAAAATATTTTTTTCAAGGGTTGTGCCCGCCCACCTACGATCGTGAGTAGGTCCGCCACTGCATATACGTGTTCTTTGTAAATTAGTAGCACATACGAACTCGTACCGATAGATTATTGCAAACCAATTTTCACTTACATTACCATATTATAAATTACCAACATGTGGGTGTTTTGTAGACTTATACCTTAAGCTTTGGGGGTTTCCCAAAAAAAATGTTAATGTTTAGTAGAGTTGTACCTTAAGCTTGGGGGTTTTCCCAAAAAAAAAAAAGTTAATATTAATTCATTTAAATTTAAATAATATCAATTAATAACAAGTTTATGCATTATAGTCTTGTACATTGTGCTTTAGAACTTTGTTGTGCCATAGGTTGTTGTAATTGGATTGGAAAAAGATGATTTTTATCTTTGTTATTGGATTGGAAAGGAAATCATCGACGTATAGGTATCATCTATCACAGGTATAGGTATCATCTATCACATATTCAGGCATCCTTTTTTTTTGTTAGGATTTGTGTAAGTTCTAATATATTTGTTACGAGGTACCATTTATTGCTATTTATAGAAAGGAGGAGCACCTAAGTCTTTTTTAGGCGTCCAGAGCCACAAGAACAAGTGGTTTGGAGAAGAAAGAAGCGTATTTGATGAAACACGTCTTCACAATCCCGTTCTGAGAATTGGTGAGGAGTTTTAAGTTGACACAATCTAGATGTTTAATAAGTTGATACTATAAGGCTAAATCAATGGAATCTAAATTTCATTTTCAAAAGTTTTTAGTTCCCATAATTTGTTAGACCTAGAATCTAAATTTCATTTGTTTGCTTGAGAAATGAAATTGAAATGTATTCACTAAATCGTGAGTTTGGTTTGCGATTTAACGCTTTGTCTCGCCGGCGCAACACGCGGCGGGCAAAAATCTAGTTTTTAACAAATCTATACATTCTTAACATATTAAATTAACAATTATATGTTTTGATTCGGTCCAACTATTAAGTTTCTGCAAACACGTCATGATGCATTAACGATTTACAATCAAAGTAAAGTTATACATGTACAGAAAAGGCGAAAATGGCATGGCAATGATATCTCGTAGGAGTTGAGATCTTCTTTATGTCACATTTATTTATATAATTATACTATATATGTTGTATTATAATGTATGTAAGTTAAAATCAGCACAACAAATTTTATCGTCAGTGGCGGATCCAGCCCTATTTTGTGGGTTCATATGAACCCACTTGGTTTGCAAAAAAATGAAAAAAATTAGTGAAAACCTTGTATGATTTGAAAAAAATAGTGAAAATACATCAAAACGGACCCACCGAAAAAAATTACTGAATTCGCCACTGCTTATCGTGGTCTTTATTGTTGTTCTCTAATCATTAAGATAATGTACGTTGTGCCATTTTTTTGTATTTTCTTATGTCAGTTAGATATCTTTTATGATGTACATTTTATGTATGTGATTAGTATTATTCCATGAGTTATTATTGTATTTACCATAACAAAAAAAAGTTATAAATTGGCGTGTTAGATGGGTTTAAGATATAAATTAGTTTATTATGTACAACAAAATTAGTGAGGTTGTAACCACCCACCAACTTCTTAGCAACTCTATGGAAATGAACAACAAAATTCTTCAATAACTCATGTTTTAATTTTATATTATTTAATTCTAATAATAATATTACTGTTACTTTCTCTATGCTTCTAAATCGTTGAATTCTTTTTTTAATAAAACAATTCTTAGATAACCAATACACGAAACCATAATTTCATTGCCCAAAAATTCTACCATAATTCTCTTTCATAAATCATTTATCAACAAGATATGATAGCCACACAATACAAAATGTTGATTAATTATGCCACTCCTTTGCTATTGGCATCTTGGAATGGTGATAGCGGTTATTAAAATAGTGGGTTAGAGTCCCACAGCATGAGGAATAGATGGATTTTAGCGGTGTGTATTCATCGTTAAAAAAACTAGTTTTTTTTAAATTGTGCGTTGCGGCGAAACCAAACAAATGATAATGTACAACAAACGTGATTAGAAAATAAATCATGTTGTTAAAAAAGTAAAACTATTAGAACGGTTTAGTTTATCATCGTACCATTTTATAATCTCAAATAAATACTTTATTTTGATTCAGCTTCGTTTTTAAGAAAACTTATAACGGAATGTCGAGTAAAAAAATCAAGCACAACTACTTACTTCAGTTTTTCGAAAAACGTTATAAACATAAATTATTAAAAGAGTATCAAATTACCTGATAAATTAATTTATGTTAAAGAATTATTAAAAAAATGGTAAAGAAAATATGTTGTTTTGAAAAAGGAAAAAAATAAAATATATTAATAAAACTCCATATAATAATAAACTATTATAATGTATTAAATAAAATAATTATAAAACATATATTATTAAAGGTACTATTCATTCTCCTTCACTAATAATATAATACTAGTTTTTTTCTACGTCGCGCGTTGCGGCGAAACCGAGTAAATGATAATGTATAACAAACGTGATTTGAAAATAAAACATGTTGGTTAAAAAGGCAGAGCATTAGAACGGCTTAGTTTATCATTGTACCGTTTTATGATACAAAATAAATACTTTATTTTGAGTAAAACTTTGTTTTTAACAAAACTTATAAGGAATGTCGAGAGAAAAAATCAAGCACAACTAAATGCTTAAGTTTTTAGAATAAAGTTATACACGTAAGTTATTAAAGAAATATCAAATTATTTGATAAATTAATATATTTTCTAAAAAAGAAAAAAAAATATTAAAAAATGGTAAAGGAAATATTATGGTTTTAAAAAAGGAAAAAAATTAAAATATGTCTATAAAAGTAAATATAAGAGTAAATTACAAGTTTTGTCCTTTATGTATGTCCAAAATTGCAGGCGCTGCCCTTTTGTCTTTAAAATTGATGAGTTTTGTCCTTAATGTTTGCAAATCTTTCACGTTATGTCCTTTAGGCCAAACCCAGTTAGATTTTTTTGTTAAATCTGGTCACTCAAGGGTATTTTAGTCTTTTTACCTCATTTATTTAATAGTATTTAAAAAATAAAACAAAATAATTTAAAGAGTAAATTACAAGTTTTGTATAACCTCCATCACCACCACCAGCACCCTCCACCGCCACCGCCACCGCCACCACCCTCCACCGCCACCACCCTCCACCTCCACCTCCACCTCCTCTGCTCACTGCTGCTTGCATCAAAACCCCCCCAAAAAACAAAAACCTAAATACCAAATCAAAACCCCCCCAAAAATCCCCAAAAATAAAAATATCAAAAACCCCCCAACAACAATTGATGATCAAGAGCGGTGGTGAAATCGGAATCATCTGGTCATCATATAGGGTGGTGAAATCGGAACCAAAAATACCAAAAAAACGTCTATTCCTGATCAGGCCACCGTAACTCCACCGCCCCCTGCTACCCCTGCAGATGCAGCTCCACCTCTTCAATTGCCTCCAGTACCAGTTGTTAATTCACCACCACCAGAAGCATTATCACCACCGCCACTACCAGATGCATCGCCACCACTACCAGATTAAATTTTTTACACTCAAAATTTTTTATTTAAATTCTACACACCACAAAATCCTTTTTCACAACACTACTCAACAACAATCCAGTCGTTGCTTAACAAACCACAAACAGTTTTCTTCCTCTTCGACTACAATATTGACAACAACAAGCAACAACAATCAAATCAAATCAAATCTTCTTCGTTTATCTCATTACTACAGCAACAACAATTAAGATCTGAAACGATTCATTGAAAGTGACGAATCTATAACTTAGATTCAGAAATAGCTACGAAGCAACTTTGATTCGGAAGAAGTAACAATAGTCCCTAAAGATAAGTTCTTTTACACAATAGTCCCTATAATGGTGAAAAGACAAATGTACCCTCATGTGCCCTGCACATGCCTTCATTTAACCAAAAAATCTAACTGGGTTTGGCCTAAAGGACATAACGTGCAAGATTTGCAAACATTAAGGACAAAACTCATCAATTTTAAAGACAAAGGGCAGCGCCTGCAATTTTGGACATACATAAAGGACAAAACTTGTAATTTACTCTAAATATAATAATAAACTATTATAATATATAAAATAAAATTAATAATAAAAAGCTATATATTATTTTAAAAATAATGTTACTATTCATCATCCTTGGCTAACTATATATATAATAATATAATATAAATATAATATAAATACAAATATACATATAAATATATATATATATATATATATAATGTATTAAATAAAATAATAATAAAAAACTATATATTATTATAATAATAAAGCTACTATTCATGTTCATTAACTAACAATATACACACACACACACACACACACACATATATATATATATATATAGAGAGAGAGAGAGGGGGGCAGTTAACGTACAAAATGACTTAACATAAATTACGTACGCGATTGTATTTTCAATGTGCGATTTAATTCTTCAACATGCGATTTGTAAAAATAAAATACAACATGCGAAATTTCTAAAATATATCCAACATGTGAACTGTGTTTCACCCCAACATGCGATTTGTGTTTCACCCCAAATGTGATTTGTTTAGATACACCAATATACGAATTTGCAGATTATATGCAGCGCCTTTTTTATAACATGCGATTTCAAATTACCCTTTGTATAATCAACTAGCATTATGTCCCCTGTATAATCAATATTACTAATTTCGTCACACTTTAAACTTATAAGGATAGAATTCTTAACTCTCAAACTAGTGTGTTGTCGTGATAAGTAGGCATTCATGACACATACAACATATCATCATTAGGACACTCTAAAACATGTTCAAGAAATGTTTCAAATGTTTTTGAGGTTTTATTAACAAAAACTTAGTTATACATGTTTTTGAGGTTTTATTAACAAAAACTTAGTTACACTTTAAATAAAAGAAAAACCCTATGATGAACATATTAAATCTTGACAATTTTACCAAATGTATAAGATGATGAGTTTACTGTGACACCTGTGTCACTTCAACCATCAAACAAATGCCAAACCAATGAAATATTGTATTTTATTCTTGGGATTTGTAAAAATATGTGTATCGTTTACACATATCAACTCTTGTTCGATTTCAAGCTTTAAATCGCTTTCTGGAGGGTTATACGCACACTGATGCGTAAATATAACCAGTTTAATACAAAGAACACTCCGGAATAGCAAAATAGGCTTAACATACCTTAAGTAACCTTTACATAACTTAGAAATAAGTTTTGAAGGCTTTGGTATGGCAAAACCTAGTTTATTAACTTACAGGGACTAAACTTGACTAACTGTGAAAGTATGCCAATTTGAACTGTAACAGACATTCCGGAACATGACCATAAGTTAAACATACCATAAATATCCTTCACATAGCTTAGAAACAGGCTTTGAGGGGTTCGGTGTGCTAAAATAAACTTTTGGGTCATTCAGGGACTAAAAGTGTCAAAAAGTGCACAAGTTTGCACTTTCGCGCATAACTTACGTTCTGAATACATCCGGACATCCAAAAATTTATGTAAGCACTAAAATATTTTATTTTAGTGTTTGGCATGAGAAAAATCCATTCGTCACGCCATTTGGATCGTTTTTCGCGCTTATGCGCATTCCGTCGTAATTAAGCGAACATCGCGTTCGTACGACCAAACGAACCAACATACGACATATTTTTGAGCATGTTTCATGTCCACAATGTTTATGCATCATTTTAGGGCCTTAAAGTTGGCTTTACGGGCCTTAGAAGTGTCGGGAATGGCCTTAAAACACAACAGGGACTGAAACTGTCATTTTTGAAACTTATTTTCTGATCAGAACCCCTATGCGGCCCGCATTAGTTTTGGTGTATCCTGAAGCGGGCCGCGTCAGCCTTCCAGACCAGGTTAAGTGCATTTAACAGCAGTTTCCAGCTGTTTGATCCACAACCACACACTCACACTTGCTTAGTCAGCTGATAAGAACCCATTTTTAGTCACCACAACTTGCCAACACATGTACGGGTGGGATTCGAGCACGGTTTCCATGAAACGATCCTAACGGTTCGGGTATTCCTATAAATACCCATCCACCCCATTGCCAAAACCACTAGAATCTTGATTTGAGAAACTCTAAGTTGAAACCATTGTTTCATACCTGAGATTCTTGAATCGAGATTAGCATTCGGGGACCCTTCGTAAGTATTCTTTCGTTCTTTTATTGCTTTTCGAGTCTTTTCGAGTCTGAAAGTCAAACTTTGTTTGACTTTCTGCGTTGACCAGTTTATGGTCAATGCGAAGTTCGTTTGAACTTCGCAACGTGAGTGTAATCACGTTGGTTATAGTCCCTTGGGACTATGCCTACTGATTACCACGTTGTCTAGGGTCGTAGGGTAAGCGATCTGATAAATCGCTTATACCTTCGAACCCGACCCATTTGGTCGATCATTAGGATCCGACCAAATACATTAGGTGACCATAGTGTATAGGGAATAACCTTCCGAGGTTATACCCTATGGTCACATCGTTTGAGTAGTTGTATGATAGGTAGTTTATATGCCTTAGGTAAATTACCATAATACCCTTTTCATGTATAATTGGTAATTAAGCATATGTAACCTAAACTTTTGCCACGTAACTGATTATGTAACATGTTTAGGCATATAACACTTGTCATAGGGCTAGTTAGACGTCTCGAGTGAACTTTAGCGCGCACGACGCGTTAAAGTAGCATAAGCTACCTAAACGGGTCGTAATGGGTCGTAAGCACTTATGTTAGGTTTCAATTAGTATGTAGGCTTTGTTAAACCATATTACACGAGTCTTCATACTCGTTTGGTTTACGAACCCTCATCCTATCCGATCTTCCGATTTAGGTCCGGTTTATTAACATAGTTACCGATATTAGGTGCCGTTTAATTTCCGTGATCTCTAGCATTGTTTGGTTGTTACTCAAGGACTACTGAGCAATCTCAAGTGAGTACATAGACCCCTCTTTTACTGTTTTCCAAACTGTTTTGGGGTGAAACACATGTGCCTACTTGTTACTTTCATGCTTTCCTGTTTTCACATCATATACTGGCTATGTTTATTAGTACATTATTTAGTACATCGTTTTACATTACAATTCGTTGCATATGCTCATCCAGCATATGAACACATTATATTACATTACATTTTGAACCGTTTATAACTATTTGACTATGTGAACCGTTGTAATCATTTGACTATGTGAACCGTTTGTATCTGTGAACCGTTTGTATCTGTGAACCGTTTGTATCTGTGAGCCGTTTGTATCTGTGAACCGTGTGAACCGTATTTGATCATACATAAACATTTCTACAATTGTTAAACATTACTTTGGTGGTTTGGTTTGATTAAGTGATTAAGTAACGATGCGTGTGTAATATGATACAAGCATGGTGGATACGCCGCTGGTACTTCCTATATATAAGTGTTTGTATGGTATTACATATCGTAGCGTTATTTGAATCATTTCAGTTTGAGACATATAACATTTTATACAAATAACATACTTTTCACAAGACATTGATTTACAAACAACTTATCTTTTACAAACTCATTTTTACAATGGTTATTCATTTAACCATACATTATTCTCTTATTTATACATATCATCTGATCTTATCGTTTTTCAAATGATTTACAAAACAAAGCAAATAACAAGGTTCATGACTAAACATTTTCTCAAACATAAGTCATGAAACCTATTTTCACAAAACCTATGTATCTCACAGGCATTTTTATGCTGACGTACCTATTTTCACATGTGTTTTTCAGGAGCTGTTGCATAAGATGATCAAGATACACATAGGTAGACTTGGGCTTTAGTGACAATAAAAGATGCAAGACTAGTTAATTATGTTGTATTTCTTTGTTTGTTAAGACATTGTAACACTTTTAATCAATAAAACGAAACTTCAATTGCCATGGATTTGAAACAATTAATTCTGTTACAACACTCCCCGATGTTTCCGCCACGTTTTGTATGTTCTACGTGGTCGGGGTGTGACAGAAAAGATGGTATCAGAGCCAATGGTTATAGGGAATTAGGTTATTAGTAATGCTTTGACCTAGTCTATAACCTTCTTAGGACCCTAACGCGAGTTTACTTGCGTTTAGTCATAAAACAATATCGTCACCTATCCTTAGGCGACTACCACAACAAGAACATAAATTTCAAAACCGCTTTGAAAACTAATCATCTGTTCTAGGATGATTGATTACTAGGTTTTGAACCCTCTATTGTAAGGTTTTGAACCCTCTGTTACATGGTTTTGAACCCCTTTGAGTTTTCAAAATCTCGTCAAGGTTTTGGGTTTTAAATAATGTGAACACGTGCAAACTGGAAGGGTGAATGCCTGTATTCTGGGTTTTCTGTCTAGGCAAGCACTTCGTATACATCTCATCAGACACGAGACCAGTTGTGCTTACCTGGGAATTCTTGGGATGAGTGTTCAGTTATAGGCGAGCATGTCTTCGCGATACATTATTTTTGACCCATTTACATTGATTAGTCACTGTGTGTCGTTTGTTTACCTTGTGGTAACAAACAAATGACCACTACCCTTGCTTTCATCAGATTTGTTCATCTCATTCTTTTCGTCTAATTCTCTCACTCGTTTCATTTCATGTTTCCTCTTTTAGAATGCCTCCTCGACGCGAAAACCAGATAGCGACTGCCGAACTGGCAGAAATCATTGCGCAGCAAATGGCTGCTCAATTCCCAAACCTCTTTGCTCAATGGAATCAAGCCAACAACAACAACAATGGTCCATGCAATTTCAAGAGTTTTAACTCGGCGAAACCACTCAAGTTTTGTGGTTCTGAGGGAGCGACTGGGCTTCTTCAATGGTTCGAGAGCATTGAGAATACTTTCCGCCACGTGCAGTGTCCTGACAATCGCAAGGTCGAGTTTGCTTCGAGTGTGTTCCAAAAGAGAGCCCTTACGTGGTGGAACGGGGTTATGAGAGATCGTGGTGCAGAGGTTGCTCTAGCACAGACATGGGCTGAACTTAGGGCCCTTATGATGAAGGAATTCTATCCTCGTCATGAGATCAGGGCCTTGGAAAGGGAATTCGACAATCTTGAGCAAGACAGCGGTGAGCATCGAGCCTACACGGACCGTTATGAGGAGTTGAGTCTGTTATGCCCAAACATGGTCACGCCTTTGGATAAGGCAATCGAAAAGTACATTGATGGCCTCCCTGACTCAATACAAGACATCGTGACCGGCATCAACCCTACTACAGTTAGACAGGCCATTGAGCTATCTGCAACCTTGACTGAATCAAAGATCAGGAAAGGTAAACTTTTCCGAAAAGGTGACAAGAAACCGATTGAGGAATCAAACCCAATCGAGGAATCAAAGACCATGGATGAACAGACTGGATCCCCTAAGAAGTCAAAGAAGCGAAAGGCTTCTCAGAACTTCGCCATGGTTACTCACAATGATCAAGCCGTCCCCAACCAACCAGCTCAACCCCCTGCTAGGAAGCCATACAATGGAACTGCACCCTTGTGCAACCAATGTAGCCTCCATCATCATGCCAATGTAA
>JARYGA010060255.1:50635-117790 GCA_030545235.1 Helianthus tuberosus
AAAAGTGCAAAAAACAATTGAAAGTGACAAGAAGAAATTGATTGTATTATATTGCACACGAGTTTAGAAACTCGTCTAGTATAAACTAACACAAATCAAAAACAACATGCAAAGTCACCAACCAAGATTGTTGTCCATCTCTTCCCAATTGTTTCTGCTTGTTTTCTTGATGAAGTTTTTGGCACGAAAACAGCCATTGCCAATTTCCATGTGATGTCCATCTCTTCTATGTCTTCTGGATGAACCTCATTCAACCCATCAGCTCCCACATGATTGGCAGAGAGTTTTCCTGCCATGAATGCATTGTAGCAGTTCATGACACTTGCCATAAATGCCATGTTGTTTTCAACTTCTTTTGGAACTGAGACAGGAACTGAACTGCTCGAAGATTTGTTCGATCCAGAAATAACGAGTGGAGCAGATGAAACAGGGACCACAGACTAAATAGGGGTTGCATGTATAGTTCTAGGATAGGAAGAACCACTGTTAGGAAACATCTGAAAAGATCCACCCCCTTGTTGAGAAACTAAAGAAGCATTTGATGAAACAACAACATTATTGTAGCTAGAGGTATGGTTGTAATATCTTTGCTTGTCATCCATTTCATAGGACGTCAGAAGAGAAATCAATTCGGCAAGGCTCATTCGAGTGAGATCTTTTGTTCGTTTAATTAAGGTGACATTTGTATCCCAATTTCGTGGAAGACCATTAAGCAGCTTCTTGTTGACAATGGAATTTTCAATCATCATGTCATGTGTCCTCATCTCACTGATCAAAGCAATAAACCTTTGCATCTGAGTTTCAAGAGACTCTCCAGGATAATGATTAAATATGTTGAATCTCTGAGTCAACATTTCCCTTTTGCTTTCCTTCATCTCCTCATTTCCCTCATACATAGCTAGAAGAGCATCCCACAGTTCCTTAGCATATTTTGCCTCACGAACCCCAATGTCAATTTCGGGAGCCAAAGCAGAATGCAGCATAGCCAGAGCCTTATCATCAATTTCTGTCTTTTCATAGTCTTCATCATCATAAGTTGATACAGATTTGACAGCAGTAGTTTCCTTTTCTTCATCTACCACGTAAGTGATGACAGTTGGTCCCCTGCAGATCGATCTCCAAGCCTTGGGATCCTTGATCTTCATATGTTCGATGAAGCGAAACTTCCATTCAGAAAATGATCCTCCCAGCAGCAACCTTGGAATCCTGTTATTTGTTCTAATGCCATTGTCTAGATCTTGATTAATTGCAACCTTTTCAGTCAAAGATGTTTGATTAATTTGCTCCATTTCTTTTCGAGTTCGCGGAATCTGCTAATTCTTTCTTCTTGTTCTTTGAGTGATATCTTGAAACCGAGCCTTCGAATAGACTTCTTAGGCTCCGATACCAATTGTAAGTCCAGAGATCTTCGTAGAATACTACAAACACAATCAAAAGTGCAGAAAACAATTGAAAGTGGCAAGAAGAACCTGATTGTATTATATTGCACACGAGTTTAGAAACTCGTCTGTTACAAACTAATACAAATCGAAAACAATATGCAAAGTCACCAACCCACTAAATGACCTAGAAACCCCTATTTATAGAACATAGGGCGAACCATTTACAATCTGGGTTACGGCCCAACCGCACACTACCTAGATAGGCCCATAATATCATAACTAGCCCATAATACCAACCCACTACCAAGCTATACTAGACAAGCGTAAACCTACTAAATTATACCCTTACATACATAAATAGATTAATCAATAGTTTCAATTTTTATCTATAGATTTTTTTTTTAATTCAATGTTTTGCTTTTTATCAATTAAATTATTCAATCATGAATTATACAAACTAAAAACAACTTTTATAGACATTTAGGATCCTACTAAAAATAGTCAACCATATATTTAAGATTTAAAGATCTAATATTTGTTATGATTTGTTGAATCTTATTGTTTTTTTTTTTTTTCAGATCATTATAGCCAAAAGTATTCAAGTGATTATTTTCTTTTATTCTGATTTCGATTTATATCATGACTTATTTTAGCTCTTTGTGTAAGTTTATTTATGTTTTATAGAGGTGGCAATTTCAACTCATTATCTTATAAGCTGGTTGATTTAGGTTATGTTTTATCACTAGCGGGGCAAACGGCTAAAAAGTTAATAAAAGTAGTCTAGAATTAAAAGACAGATCAATTGAAACTTTAAGTTTAACTTTAATGCAAATAAATATAATTAGATTGTTATATTATAATCAGAATATTATAGTTTTTTATTCATTTGTAATACTAAGTTAGGGGGGGGGGGGGGGGGGTACTAGTGATAGGATTCTATCACTCTCACTATCCAATCAAATCAAATCATGCCATGTCATCACCCAATATTCTATCACTAGTGATAGAAATGTAGTGGGGGTGGTATCACTAGTGATGGGATTCCAATGTACAAGTATTAATGCACAATGTACAAGATACACATTCATCACCCAATATCTTCAACGCGTTATATATATAACGAGTTATACCCTATCACTCGTTATGGAAGTGGAGGCGGCGGTGTTCCAAGTGCTATCACTCGTTATGGTGACTCCATAACGGACCACCTCGTGTGGCCTTATACCTAATAAATAAGTAACTAGGCTATGTGTCGCAGTTTTGTGTGCCCATTATTTTTGTCACCGTTTGAAAATCTTCTCGCTTATTTTTTTTTTTTGTTAGCCCAAGCTTATGCTTATTGTTTCTCAGCTATTTCTTTATTAATAATTACTTTATGAATATTTTATTAATTTAGTATTTTTTCAACAATTATACATATATTAAAAAACAAAGCTAATGAATAGTAGTTGTCACATCATAATGAATAGTAAATATACATAACTTCACGTCATCTTTTGTTGACTTTTTTCCCCTATACCCTTTTTAAGTGTGTATATATATCCATTTTCTTCAAAGATATATACACACTTAAAAAGGGTATAGGGGAAAAAGTCAACAAAAGATGACGTGAAGTTATGTATATTTACTATTCATTATGATGTGACAAATTTTTATACTTCTTAATAACTATTTAATATTTTATTGATCAATATGTAAAAATTAATAATTTTTTAAAAGGAAAAAAGATGAATGGCATCGCTGTGTACGTTTTATTGATCAACCTGTAAAAATTAATATTTTTTTAAGGGTGCTACTTTCTACACCCCCCTAGTTACTTTTTACACCCCCTCCTCTCACATACTTATAGGTGGGGCCCGCACGGGACCGGCAGTTTTCCTCTCACAAGGGGGTATAATCAGGAGGGAGGGGGTGTGTTTAGAATGAGCCTTTTTTTAAAAGGAAAAAAGATGAATGGCATCACTGTGTACGTTGTTTTGATGTCCCCTGTCGAGCATACCGGCGACAAATAGTGATCACAAGGAGTGAGGACTAAATTTTCATTAAACAATTCAAAGTATAATATATCCACTATGTTGTTTTAATTTCAAAATGATATATTTTAGTTATACTTAGGGGCTGTTTGGCAAGCCTCTTAATGAATCATTAAGAGGTTGGACCTCTTATTCGGACAGAGGTTAGCTGTTTGGTTGTGCCTCTTAATGGCAAACCTCTTAATGATTCAGTGCTGAATCATTCAGCAACTAGAACATGCTGAATGAAAAAAAAAGACAAGTGTTACCCCCTTTCACCCTCCCTCATCCCTGTACCTCTCTCTCGATCAGAATTCCGGCTCCCCTTTCTTCTGTCCGGCTAGACACCCACACCCCTGAAACCCTCTCCCCTTTCTTCTGTCCGACCACCACCATGTACGGCGGCGGTGCGGCGGTGCGGCGGAGCTCCGACTCCAACAACGAACAAGAGATGATGATGATGATGATGGCGACGATTGAGGCGATTGACGATGATGGCGGTGGCGGAGAACTCAGCTCTGGCGATTGACGATGATGGCGGTGGCGGAGATGATGTTGATGATGATGATGATGGCGGTGGCGGAGAACTCAGCTCTGGCGATTGACGATGATGGCGGTGGCGGAGATGATGTTGATGATGATGATGGCGGTGGCGGAGAACTCAGATCGGTAGGGAGAGAAAGGGGAAGGGGGTGTGGGGGGGTGGTGATGAATACTGATGAATGATGATGATGATAGGGTTTTATAGAAAAAATTCTATAATGGGTTTATTTTGTGGGTAGGGGTAAAAATGTCATTTTACACTGTCATTCAGATATGGAACCAAACAGCACTTTACTGGTTTAGCACTTACCCATTCAGACCCTCTTACCCATTCAGACCTCTTATTCATTCAGCACTTATTGGTTCAGATGTTGCCAAACAGCCCCTTAAACATTGAAGAACAAAATAAAATATCAAAAGCATTTTATTTATTTCAAACATGCATCTAAGTGATATTCTTTTTATTAACAAAACATAAATTTATAGCTTAAATCGCGTGTTTTATTTTATTTTTCTTTTTTTAATAACAAACTTTTTCACCTAAATATCATTTAATCTTCACTTGAAATGATTTGAACTCGTATCATTTTTATAGGAAACGTACGCTACACCACTAGATAATTAGATATGGATTAGGATCAAATACAAAGGATCATAATTGTAAGAAGTGTAAGAAAGATTTATAGAGTGACAAGTGTCCAATAACCTAAAAAAACCCACTACACAAAAAAACCCCACTACAAAAAAAAAAAAAAAAAAAACTCTTAAACATCCACCACCACCAAAAACCTAACCCCCCCCCCCCCCCCCCACACATCACCCACCCCAAAAAAAAAAAAAAAAAAAAAAATTCGCCGAGGGGGTGGGGGTAGGTTTTTTTTAGGTTTTTTAGGGGTGGGGGGGTTAGGTTTTTTGGTGAGGTATAGTTTTTTTTTTTTTTTTTTTACCGGGGGGGGGGGGGGGGGTGGGGTTAGGTTTTTGGGTGGTGGTGGGGTGGGGTGGGGGTGGGTGTTTAGGTTTTTGGTGGTGATGTAGTGGGTTTAGTTTTAGGTTATTGGACACTTGTCACTCTATAAATCCTTCTTACAATTAGAAGCTTTTGTAGAATAACTTGACCCAATTAGATATGGGTAGCTAATGTTGTTGACTATGTAAATTCAATATACAGTAGAAACTCTATAAAATAATACATTTGGGACCACCAAAATTTATTAATTAAAAGAGTTATTAATTAATCGATAAATTAATAATTATTAATTTATATATTAATTAATATTTTATTAATTTATAGTAGAATACTTAGTTTACAAACACTTTTCAAGCTTCCACTTAATTATTGTATACTGATGAAGAAATTATTGAAAGCGTTATTGGAATTAATAAAGATGATATCGATGAAGAAGATGATGAAAGTTCTACAATGGAGCCCCCTTCGCGAAACGAAGCTATTAAAGCGGCAATCACATTGAACAATTTCTTGTTAAGCTATGAGAAAACAACACCAGAAGTTCTTACCATGCTAAGGAAAATTAGAGACGAGATTCAAGGGGAAATTAATTTCAACAAAAAACAAAAGACAATTGAGTCATTTTTCAAGAAACTTTCATAAATCATTCATGTAATATGCTATATATAAGGAATTATTAATTTATATTTTATATGGGGTCTAAAGAAATCATCAAAAATGTATTATCTTATAATTTTAGCGAATTATTAATTTAGCACCCTATCCCCGAGTCGGGACCGGCAAAAAATATTATCTTAGAGAGTTTATTAAATAATCGAGTATTAATTTATAGAGTTTCTACTGTATAAAGAAATAATACTTCATATATAAATTTACATTAAACTTTAATCGGATACGAATATTAAAAATCTAGCCGAATTCAAATAGTTAATTAACACTGGTTCACATTTAAACAAATGTTAATGTTAATTGAATGTATAAATCACATGTGAAGCAAGTGGTACTTCATATCTAAATGTACACCGAATTTCAGTCACATATGAACATTAAAAAATTAAAAAACTAATTGAACACATAATATTTAAAAAAAACATGTAATATCTTAGAGAAAGATTCTATAACCGGTTTAACTAAAATAAAGTGTAATATCTTTTAGAGTATGTGTAAGAGTATGTGTAATGGGGCTCCATATAACGCCATAAAGCCTCTATAAAGCCCCTATAAAGCCCAAACACCATTACGCAGGGGCTTTATGAGATAAAAATGGGTGGCTAGCGCTATATATATAACGCCGGATGGGGGGATGATTTTGAAAAATGGACCAATCACAAACAAGCATGCTTTTTTATATTAATTAATAAAATTGAAAATTATTAAATAGGTAATGATGGGTAGGGGCTTTATGACTACGGGCTCTAGTGATATAACGCCCCATAAAGCCCCCGTATGACATGGCACGACACGTGTCGCATAACGCCCCACAAGGGGCTTTATGACTACGGATGGCCTAATGGGGCTCCATATAACGCCATAAAGCCCCTATAAAGCCCAAACACCATTACGCAGGGGCTTTATGAGATAAAAATGGGTGGCTAGCGCTATATATATAACGCCGGATGGGGGGGATGATTTTGAAAAATGGACCAATCACAAACAAGCATGCTTTTTTATATTAATTAATAAAATTGAAAATTATTAAATAGGTAATGATGGGTAGGGGCTTTATGACTACGGGCTCTAGTGATATAACGCCCCATAAAGCCCCCGTGTGACATGGCACGACACGTGTCGCATAACGCCCCACAAGGGGCTTTATGACTACGGATGGCCTTATGCAAAATTCCTAGGACTGTTGTTAACAGAGAAAATGTTAAAATAATAATAAGTTTGGAGTTGGAGACAAGGGAGCTCACTAGATATAACAATGAAGTCTTACATGTGATCAAATAATATGTTATAGAATATTTATCTAAATATAGCATCCTGGATTTTTTATCCTAATAGAGACATTTGAACTCCTTTATCGTTATATTATATAAAAATTTAGAAATAGAGTATTTGGATGTTTTAGAAAAAAGATTATTCCATATACGTGTCGAATAATTACCTATATATTAAAATTTGAAGACAATGAATAGTAACATCATCAATGAGATTAACAAATGGTATCGGGTACTGGTATCGGTATCAAATTTACCAAACTGGGTATATTTTCGGTACCGACTTTTGACATTTTCGGTATCGACCGGTATTCACTGGTTTTTACCCTCAAATACCGGTATCGTACCAGTACCGACCGGTACCGAACCGTACCATGCCAGGTATATTCGGTACCGGTACCCACTTTTAGGGATTTTTAGTAACGGTATTTTCTGTACCGGTTGGTACTGAGCTCATCAAATCCTGTAACAACGTAGCAACGCAAGTAATAGCACCGTTTATATTACTTTTCATACACAACCCAATGAATAGTAACATCATTAAGGGGATGAGCAAATGGTATCGGGTACTGGTATTGGTATCAAATTTACCAAACCGGGTATATTTTCAGTACCGAATGGTACCGACTTTTAACATTTTCGGTATCGGTTCGGCACCAGTATTCACCGGTTTTTACCCTCAAATACCGGTACCGTACCAGTACCGACCGGTGCCGAACCATACCGTACCATGTATATTCGGTACCGGTACCCACTTTTGGGGATTTTCGGTAACGGTATTTTCGGTACCGGTTGGTACCGAGCTCATCAAATCCTGTAGCAACGCAAGTAATTGCACCGTTTAGATTACTTTTCATACACACTGTAAGTAAATTGTATTTCGTTTGAATGAGATTTTATATACACAACAACTTATTTTGTTTTCTTTTTTGACTTTTTCTATAATGAATGAATTGTAGTGTGTAAAATTAACTTGGATATTTAGATTATTGATGAGCAAATCATATCAAATCCTGTAATCAAACCGGTATCGTATCGGTACCAAATTTACTATACCAATCATTTTCGGTACCAATTTGTACCCACCTTTTGGCGTTTTCAGAATCGTTACTTTCTGTTCGACACTGGTCTAGCACCATACCTGTATTTACTGATTTTTACCTTCAAATACCATACCGTATGGTACCGAGCATTTTCGGTGACGGTACACGGTACCTAATTTCGATGATTTTTCGGATTGGTACTTTTAGTGCCGTTACCTGTACCAAGCTCATCCATATTTTAACATGTTAGTACCGTAATAACTAAACTGAAAACAACCGAATTTACAACGTGTAGGACGTGTGGGTCCTATTATAATATATTAGATTATTTAAAATCGTTTTTTTATGACGAAGTGACTATCGTTACCATGTCATTTTTATTTATGTTTTGATATTCGGTATCTGCTTGCTGTTGCCGACACGCGTTTTGCAGACATTAGGTCCCTGCCGCAACGCGCGGAAAATCAACTAGTTATGTTTGTAATAGCCATAAGAGATGTATGTACACAATGAGCAACATTCCGCCTACGATCACTTTTAGAAATTTGCACAAAATGAACATAGTTTTAGTTAGTTACTTCAGTAAGCACATATACATGAACCGCACGCGCATATAGACTTTTAACTCCATATCTCCAGCTATAATGAATGTCGTACGTGACCGATAATCACACATCACCTTTCACTCGCTTATCAAATTTCTCTTCATGCTAAAGGCATGTCTTCAAATACGTAGTACATATTTGTTGGATTTGATGTCGATATTTCTAAGTTTTTCATCTTTCCATAACTTAACTTTCAAATATATGTTTATAAAACAAAAAATTATTTATAAATATATAACCACAAAATATGAATCCATTATGATTGAAATTATACACCCAAAGAAAATACTAAATAATGTTACAAATGTCAGTATATATATAAAAATATAGAAATACTCTTTTAAGAACGGATCTAAATTAGAACCGATCAGGATCATTTTATGACAACATAAAAGGTCCAAAACAGCAACAAACCCAATGGGCTACACGAACGACAATGTGAAGAATAGGTTTTTAGTTAGGCCCAACTGACAAAAGGCTCTTTCCCTTCCCAATCTACGGGCTACCTCCAAAAGCCCAAAATAAATAAATAAATAAATAAAAGCTACATATAATGTCTACAAATATCACTTGAATAACTGTCGATTAATGCGGCAAAATTGACCTGAACCCGAACGGCTGCCTTGTCTACTAAACGCAGACCATTATGTGCCGCATGCTTGAGACGTACTATAACTAGTAACCCAAAAAGGAAGAAAACAATGATTTTAAAAGAAGACCTTATAATAAGGATGTCTTCACTTGAAACAAGTTTGAGCATTCCTTGTTTGCAGCATCAACATCATGTTCCGATGCCACCGCAACAACCACACCTTTATCTTTGATGGCATCAACTACGTCCGCAAATTCCTTAAAGTCGCTCGGCCTTTCATAGAGTTAGTAAAAAGATGTATAAGCATAAGTTTTTTTGCAGTAATGTTTTTGCTACTATAAAGATTCAATAACTGCAATCTTAAAAAAAAGATTGTAAATTTTACCTTGTTGATAGCACCTCTTCGCGTCTTGCTTGACGTTCTTCTTCTGAAACCCCTGATACGTATCGCAATAAACTGCAAAACAAGCGAGCGCATCAATTTTACAACGCCCGTGACCCCCAGCATAAAAAAAGAAAACCATCATTAAAGAAAATGTGTTTTTCTGGTAAATATAAGAAAAAGATGAATACCTAGTATAGCCTTTGGCATCAGGTAGTTGGTATGAATCTAGGTCACCAATAGTCCCAATAATGGCCTTTTTAAGAGCATCATCATTAATCTCAAGTTGACGTAGAAAATCCGATGTTCCATCGTATACATTTAGTGTCTTCAAAAAATTAGGATCCCGATACGATAGGAATGACAAAACTCCTGTATATATAGGTAAGTTATATTACATTTGTGTTATATTTGATCTCATAAGTCAAATGAGCAAAACTTTACAAATTAGATAACATGAAAAGCAGGTCAAATAAACCAAAAGGTGTTTCTATAATGTATAAAATCCTTCTAAATGTATTATTTTAAAAATTAGAGTAAAGTACACGGATAGTCCCTGTGATTTACCAAAATGTTGGATTTAGACCTAGCTTTCCAAAAGTACACGGATAGTCCTTGTTGTTTGCACTTTATAACGTATTTAGTCCCCAGCATTTTCCAAAAGTACATGGAAGGTCCCTAACTTGGACGTGCTGAAACCTTTAGATTTGTTGGATGGAGACTAAATGCGTTACAAAATGCAAACCATAGGGACCATCTGTGTACTTTTGGAAAGCCAGTGACCAAATCAAAAATTTTGACAAACCACAAGAACCATCTGTGTACTTTACTCTAAAAATTAGATCATTACGCTGATATTATAGTTTTAGATCACCCAAACCATTCAGAACTGCATAAAAAAATCACCCATTTTGCTAATTGCTACTAGCGAAACATGAACACATCAAGGAATTACCTGAACGAGTGTTGAAATCACAGAAGCCTCCAAACGCCCCACCATTAACTCGAATGTTATCCCACAACCATGTATTACTTATATATTTAGATATAACATAAGCACTCCCCTTAAGTTGGTAACCAGTTTCATATATGTTAGCTGCTTTTCCGACGTAATTTACCTGCAACAAGATTCCAAGTTTAACAAACAAAAGACAGAAACTAGAGCCGGCAATTTTGACTCATTTACTTGTGAGAAGGTCAGTCCGGGTTATGGTCCACCTCTAACAGGTCAAACGAGTAAAAAAAGGATTAGCTTAAAACCTCTTGAATTTATATAACTTTCACTGTGCAATTAATATTGGTGATATATCACTGATATATCGGTTATCGGTCCCCATGTAAAATATTAGTGTCAAATACCGGTCAGAATATCGGTACCAATATTATCGGCAATATTGACCGACATATCACTGATTTTCCCGATATCAGTACCTTTCTTCTTAGTTCTTCCATCCGTCTTTCTTCTTATTGCGGCTATTAGTGTTTTAAGTCTCAATTATTAACTGTTAGTGTTAAATGTTAGTGTTTTAAGTGTTAATTGTTAATTGTTAGCGTTAAATGTTAGTGTTCTAAGTCTTAATCAGTTCCTACTTGCTACAATTGTTAGTGTTTTGCAAGTTGCAAAAGGTTAATTTGTTATTGGTAGGAGAGTATACTGAATTGTTAGTGTTAAATTGCTACATAAATATAAATTCAGCATGATATTAAAATTACCGATATCCCACCACAATAACCTATATCTCAAATATCGGATCTTGACCTATATCCAATATTTTACCGCATCAACTGCATAGCATAAAAATTACCCATTTTGACCCATTATCTGATCCATGTGACCAGCCTATTTTGCAACCTCTAACAAAATAACCAATTGACCAAGAAACACAAACTAACCTGGGTAGGTATCGTAAATGCTTCATTCTCAGACGAAAGTAGTGCATTTGAAGTAGACGATGTGGTAAGTGGGGAAGTAGTTGGAAGAAAGTCAAGAATATTTCGTACAAATTTCTCAGCATTTTTAAGGTTTTTTCCATCAGAAGTGAGATTTACAAGGCAGCCTTTCTTGGAGAGCAAGGCTCCTCGAATCTCTTCAAGGGACACAGAAATTTCACTCCACTGTTCTTCGATTTTCTTTTCCGTATCTTTCAAGAATTCCAAGTAACTGCACAGGTATGCTAAATTCTAATCAACAAGTTTACATGAATCGGGATCAATATTTGTTTTGTTATTGTTTATTGAGTAAAGTGCAATTTTCGCCCCTAAGGTTTGGCCAACTTTGCGACTTTCATCCAAAGGTTTGTTTTTTCACATCTGGATCCAAAAGGTTTGAGATCTTGCCATTTTCATCTGGCTAGTTAACTCCATCCATTTTTCTTCGTTAAGTCAGTGGTATTTCTGTCTTTTTTGTTAACTTAAGGGGCGATTTGGTCTTTTTCACTTACCATTTTCATCCGACTCGTTAACTCCATCCATCATTATTTGTTAAGTCAGGGGTATTTCTTTCTTTTTTGCTAACTTAAAGGGCAATTCGGTCTTTTTCACTTTATGTAAAAAACCAAATACCCGTGAAAAAGACCGAATTGCCCTTTAAGTTAACAAAAAAGACAGAAATACCACTGACTTAACGAAGAAAAATGGACGCAGTTGACGAGCCGGATGAAAATGGCAAGATTTCATACCTTTTGGATCCAGATACAGAAAAATAAAGCTTTGGACGAAAGTCGCAAAAATGGCCAAACCTCAGGGACGAAAATGGCATTTTACTCCTGTTTATATATCCACTGTAAAAAAATTTAAACCATACGTTAATAAAGGTGTACATCACTACACCCATAAAGTCATACCTGATACCACTCATTTGTTCAGCAATCCATCCTGCATGATTTAGCTTTGCATTTAGCCGTGCAGCTGCAAGAAGATGACCACCCTCCCTTAATTGATTCTACAAAAAAAAGAACAAATTATGAAATGAAACCACTTAGTAGAAATAGTTGTGATATAAAACGGTCGACAGCTTCTATAAATACCTCTAATCTTGCTTTGCTTTGCGAGACAAAGCGCTTGAAACGCTTTTGATTTGTGAATTCGGCTTCTTTTAGAACACACGTTATCTACAAAAAAATAAATCTATACACACTTTATACTTGTACGCACTCCACCGAATGAAACTGAAACTGACAAAGTGAAAATACCAGATTAAACAAATCTTCAGTGCTTGCTGACATGGCTTTGCATCGAACCATTATATAACTAACAGGATCCTTTGAACCTTGCTTTGATGACGTGTAAGGGTATATTGATATTCCACCTGTCTTTTCCTTAATCAACTGATTAAGCTGTACGAAGTTTACATCTTTTGTACCCATTTCAAGTAATGACTGACTGTTCAACAATATAGTAAAATAATATTAAAAAAACAATTTGGCGTAAAATGATGTCTGATGTGAAAACTTGATTTATGACTCCAAATCAATATCTTACCAAAAAAGTGGAACTAGCGGAAGAAGCTCAGGCTTAAGTGAAGTCATATCAAACGCTAAATCAGCATACAGAACATCATTCGTAAAGAGTTCATGCTGCAATACTTTTACCCCATTGATATCTCCAACCTACAAGCATTCCGAATATTCATGTTTCATAACGATCATCAAGCCACGAAACAATGCATACAACATATGAAAAAGATGTTACGTGTTACACTATTACCTCTGTCGGAGTTTCCATATGTTTTTTCTTAATGTTCTGCACAGATAAGTTTGGAACAGCTTTTTGAACTTTTGGAGGGTTGAGTTGTAGATCACGTGTCACACGAGCCAATTCAGTAAGATCATTTTCAGTCATGGATACTCTGAGTTTTTCAAAATTATATTTCTCTACTGATTCGTTAGACTGATTAGAGCATACAAAAGATGCACATTAGCATTTGCACACTTAACAACTTATAATCTGAGTTGAACAAAACAATACCTGAAGCTCAACAGCTGGACGCTGAGGATTATTCAAAATAAACTTTTCTATCAATTGACCAGATGAAGCCTTTGATCCTTCACTGTCTACTCTAGCTTTCAGAACCGGCATCGCCTATTAAAAAAATATCAAAACACATAGGTATATAACAACATTCTGAAGTTTTAAAATAAAAGTGTTAAGCAGTGGCGGATCCAGGATTTTTTTTCCTATTGGGTTCACCTTTTTTCGGTGGTCAAATTTCTCACAACCAAACGTTACAAATTTTGGGCCGAATCGTTGGGTCGGGTTGGGGACATAATAAATTACAATATCATAACAAAATACATAATCATTAGAAAACATAGGGTGGCTCAACCTTTTTCAGTAGCCCAAAGCAAATCCTAATATGGGGCCCTTTCGTGAATTTTGCTTACGATCCTAACAAGCTAAAATATGATGAAATTAGCTTATGGTGTAATGTTTTCTCTTTTGTAGTCACTTATAAAATATTTTAGGTTATGTGATATTGTTACAACTTACAAGTAATTAAGGTGGCAATTTCAAATAATGAAGTTTACTTCAGTTGCAAGTGTAACAGAAGTAAAATGAGGCAATCAAAATTGTATAACAAAAACAAATCATGCCCAAAATTGAGTCCGAGAGGATTTGCTGCCGCCTTCAAAATGTATATTCTTAATATCAAAATTGATACAGTAACTGTTGAGTTTTGACATTGATTGAAAACAACTAACTGTAAAACAAACAACAGTAGACCTACGGCTAAACAAAAATAAATATGACCTAAATGGCCTTAATTAACTAAATATCCATCTGACTTCCAGAAGCCATAGTCACTAATCAAAAACCCTAATTCAACTAAATCCCTACGGCTCTACCTACTTGAAAGTTGAAACGGGATCATAGAATTCATAAGTAATGCGGGCAAAGAACTAAGCATTGTCATCCTTAAAAGTAATATTGAGATGCAGATAGTCGAAATTAGTAAACACCTAATTTCACCCTTAAATCTCCTTAAAAGAATTTCATATTACTTATTGCAAACACCTACTTTCACCCTTGGTTTAAAAAAGCGCAAAGCGCACAAAAGCGACATGATCTAAAATCAAAGCGCAAATCGCAAAAGCGGAGGGCTTTTCATACGCGAGGCGCAAGGTGCTTATATATATTTATATATATATATCCTAAAGGCTTTTAGCAACCCTTACCCAAAATATAGTTATAAATAAGGTTTATATATGATTTAATGTATAAATCATATAAATGTACAACCATTTTAGCAACATGTATAACACTTTAAAGCACAAAAACACCTTTTGTGCAAAAAGCGCGGGCCTTAGTGGGATTTTTTTTCCAAAAAAGCTCGCTTTTTGTATAGAGCTCGCCTTATGTCACACAAGGCGCAACTCTTTGTGCCTAGGGTCACTTTGTGCTTCAGCGCACCTAAGGCGCACTTTTTTAAACCAAGATTTCACCCAATATAAGCTTACAAAGATGTTTAAACAAGCAATCCAAACAACACCTGACTACTTCAATGAAACAACAATCAATACCATCTTACAACAAAATAAAAATTAAATTCAAATCACTTATTGCAAACACCTAATTTCACCCAAAATAACTCATCTAAACACTAAAACATCGACTATCAAAACCTAACAAGCTCATTTCAACAAAACAACAATCAAAAACATCTTACAACAGAACTTGGTATTAAAAAGCGCGCCTCAGGCGCGCTTAACCGCGAGGCGCAACAAGGCTCACACCCTGGGGCTTTTTCGCTACAAGAAGCCACAAAAAGGCATGCTTTTTTGGGATTTTTCGGGGCTTTTTTGGCCTGAGGCGCGTGCCTCTTGTACCCGAGGCGTTTTTATGCATCTAACTGGTGTACATTGGGTTTTCTTGGCTTGTAAATGCAGCTAAAATCATACAAAAACCTTACTTGTAGCTATATTTTGGGTAGGGAAAGCTAAAAACGTATGGGATATATAAAAATATATATAATTAGCTTGCGCTCCGGGTACAAAAAGCTCGCCGCTTTTGTGCTTCACACCTCGGTTTTAGACGTCGTCGCTTTTGTGCGCCTCTAGCTTTTTAAAACCAAGCAACAGAATGAATACAAACTTCAAATCACTCATTATAAACACCTAATTTCACCCTAAAACCTCATCTAAACCCTAAAAAACAGTTATCAACAACCTAAAAAACTCATTTCAACAAAACATCAATCAAAAACAACTTACAACGGAAGGAATCATCATAGCAACTCCATGAGGAAACAATCCACCACTGATTCCATCAACAGAAGCCTCAATCTCATTAACCGAACAATCCAAACCCTCAGAGCACAAACCGTCACGTAACAACGAACTAATCGCCTTCAACACATCACGTTCTTCAACCTTCTCGCTTCCAGAACCTTCCTTCACTCTAGGTTTAGATCCAGACTCCTGAAGCACACTCTGCAACTTCTGTTTATCCAATCGCGTTTTGAACGAAAACAGGATCTCAAACTGAGCTCCAAAAATACGCTGTCGTTTCAGCCAGAAGAACTTCTTCTGCAATTCATGCCGTTTCGTTTCCATAACAAGCATCTCCTTGTTGATTTTCATTTGAAACTGTTCTCTCGCCTTCTTATGAACATGAGGTGATTTCAACACGGTGAATAATGATCTCGTTGACGGTAGGCCGATCTTACGAGTGTCCGGTGGAAGCTGCCAGTGAAGGTTTTTGTCGATTGACTCGAATGATCGAATCATTATCTGCATTTTGGTGGTGGAGTCTGATTTGGCTCGCCGGAGTTCGCGGCGGAGGATTAGGTTTCCGGTGGTGGATTTGAGGAGGAGTTTTGTGAGTGGAGAGGCCATGGCGGTTCACGGCGGCGAGATGCGGAGTGGAAACCTAGGCCTTGTATGGGCGGTGGGTTTTGGGGTTTTAGCTATTTTGGTGAGGAGAGATGGAAAAACACCTAAGTGTAGTGCGGGGGCGTAAAATCTGCGTGAGGCGTGCAATCGAACGACAGTCAAAACCGGGAAAAAACGTAAAATAAAAACAAGAATTTCTAACACCAAGTGACTCATGCGACGTAAAATATAGAGAGAGTCGAATTTACACCGATACATATTAGAAAGTCAATAGGTAAAATCTTCGTGGCAAATTATAAAAAGTCAAATTTTGTTACAAATATTGAAAATCATAAAATTATGTATACATATTAATTCATAACATGTGATGTAAAACGTAAACAAAGTCGATTTTACACCTACACATATTAGAATGTCAAGAGGTAAAACTTGCGTGGCAAATTATAAAAGTTAAATTTTGTTGCATGAAAAACATAAAATTTACTATTAAAAAGGCAAAAAAAAAAACACGGATACAAGACAAAACAACTATTCTTTAACATGTTATGAATTAATATTAACTAGCTAGTGTTAAGCTCAGCGTTGCAGAGCAGGGCGTAAAACTGTAACCATGTCCCCATGGGTTTATCTATGCGGCTAATCGGAAACCATGAAAGTAAATAACGGTACCGGTTCCAATAATATCAATATTTAAACCTTAAATCGTAAAAAAAGCCCTCATTTAACTCTAGTAACTGAAATTATAAAAAACCAAAAGTTTGTTACAAAATTCAAAAATCCTTAACTACACTTATGAAAAGAAGAAAAATCCAAAATAAAATACATAAGAAGACAATTTAGACACTATTCATCCACATGTTAGAAATTAATATATAGAGTAAATTTCAAAGTTCGTCCTTTATGTATGTCTAATATATCAAAGTATGTCATTTGTCTTTAATAACATCAGAAAACATCCTTAATGTTTGAAAAACCAATCAAGTTATGTCCTTTACCCTAAACCTTGTTTGTTTTCCCAGTTAAGTCAGGTCATGTGAGAAGCACATGAGGGCATATTGGTCATTTTACCATACACACATTACACATACACAGACAACTCACTTAGCCACCTCCCACCACCACTCCCTTTACTCTCACCACCATTCCCACCCCAACCACCGTCCACGGCCACCCCCTAGACACCACCATTTCACCTGCAATCTATGGCAACCTCCGGCCATCACCACCCACGCCTGCCGGAAATAAACTCAAGCAACAACAAACCATCAGAACCACCACCACCGAGCCTGCAACCTCCGGCAATCTCTAGCCATCATCACCCATAACCACCCGCCGGACATAAATCCAAGCAACAACAATACAAACCTCAACCAGTTTTAAATCGACCTCTTACCTTTCTCTTTCCAAAATCAAATGCAATTACAAATCTCAGGCTTCAATTATAGATCTCAAACATCAATTACAGATCTAGGGCTTCATCATAAGTTCCGAAAATTTCAAGTCTTCACTTACAGATCTAGATCTCAGGCTGGTCACAGCGGTTAGGGTTTCAATCACTGAACAGATCTCTGAAAATTTCACTGAACAAATCGTATGCTGGTCACAGTGGTTAGGGTTTCCGAGTTCTGGTTGCGTGCTGATATGAATCGGAAGCGTGCTGGTCGCGCGGTGGTGGGGGAAGTGGTGGTGGTTAGAAGGAGTGTGTGTGCGGCTGCCGGCGAACGAGCGGCAACCGGTGCACGCGCGGAATTCATTCCGGTCACTGGAATTATTGAGAGAGAGAGTGGCAGGTGATGTGGTGTGCTTGAGGGTGTCGGCTGCTTATGTCTTTGATTAGGGTTCTCAAATGTTGAATGGATAGATGGAGAGATATTGTGTTTGTATGTATTAGTGTATAATCAGAGAGAAAGAGATGAAGGAGGGTGTCTGGTTCTGTGTTTGAAATCGAAGAAGAAGGAGAACAGGGGGTATTGTAGGGTTTACAACATAAAAGGAGTATTTAGAGTAAATGACATTAATGCCCTCATGTGCTTCTCACATGACCTGACTTAACTGGGAAAACAAACAAGGTTTAGGGTAAAGGACATAGCTTGATTGGTTTTTCAAACATTAAGGATGTTTTCTGAGGTTATTAAAGACAAAGGACATACTTTGATATATTAGACATACATAAAGGACGAACTTTGAAATTTACTCTAATATATAAGAACAGTATGTATGTATACATATACTGTACGTCTTGTTAATAACAAAGAGGTCATGAGTTCAAGCTTGTTGTACGCCTTTTTTTGTGTGTGTGTTTTTTTAAACAGAATCAAGCATAATTTTAATGTAATAAACCGTTCAGCTCTTTTGATTCATTCTTTTCAGCCTTTTTGTTATTTATTTATTTTCTTTTTAAAGGTTTTTTTTTTTTTTTGGGTAAACTTTTTAAAGGTTTCAAGCTTAGTAAATTATCCCCAATTCCCCATTGTTCTTTGTTAGACACATGCACTCAGATTTGATATTGTAGATTGATGGTCATCTATCACAGACCTATTCTACTTTGATATTGTAGATTGAAGCATGAAATTAATAGTTTTCACGTTATTCTGTAATCTAGATTTGTCACAATTAGTTCCGCATTAAAATTAATAGTTTTACAAGGGAATTATGGCAGCCATATTTAATACAGTGCAGAAAGACATCTGTAATTGCTTTGCACTCGTAATAAACTACTTTAAAATTTGGAATTTTTTTTTCATTTCATTTTCTTGTATGTAATGATTATATATTTTTGTTATGATATTGTATTTTACTATGTTCCTCTCCCCGCCTGACCCGACCCAAACGACGATTGATCCGAAAATTCTAACGTTCGGTTGTGAAAAATCTTAGGTCCACCACTGGCTGGAATGAACTGGTGATTTATTTAAAATAGGGCTTAGGAGCTTATTGCTGGTGTGGGCTTCTTTAGGAATTTGCTGGGCTCAAAAGAAGACTGGTTTTAAAGACTGGTTCAGGTCTGGGCTAGACTGGTTAGTGGTTCAGGTCTGGGCTTTTAAGGTGATTCACATCCCTTACCCTATCTTCATTCTTCATTCCTAGGGTGTAAACGAGCCGGGCTGAGCCCGAGCTCGACTGGGCTCGAGCTCAGCTCGTCATGTTTTTATGAAGCTCGAGCTCGGCTCGGTTCGAGCCTACTTATTTGAGCTCGAGCTCGGCTCGCGAGTTTAAACCAAAGCTCGAGCTCGGCTCGACTCGGCTCGAGCTATTTTGAGAACAACCTCAAACGAGCTAAAAGCTCGGCTCGAGATCGCTTCAATATCTGCTCGAGAGTCAAGTAGCCAATGACTACCAGCTCAGCCAATGACTACCAGCTGGTAAGAGGTGTGAAGGTTTACCCACAGGTCACGAGTTTGATCCCAGGTCAGTGGGATTCCTGCACGGGACTTAGGTCAGACCGACCGGGAGGTACCGCATTGCGGGCCGGCGGATTCGAACCTGAGCGGATATGCCTAGAGGCGGCCAAGGTAACCAGTTGATCTACTCCTTCCAAAAAAAAAAAAGGAGAGTCAAGCAACTTAATTTTTTCAAAACCAAAAAGAATAATTTGAAATAATTTAATTTCTACACATCAGATTAGATTAACAAATATTACAACTTGACTTACCATGTTTCTCATTCCAAATCAATAATCAATAACACTAATAATGGAAATAGTGAAATACAAATAATAAGGTAGACTAGAAATACAATTTCCTCGACTACAACATGCTATCTGCACCAGATGGGAGCCTTCGAAAGAAACTTGCAGGCATCGAAGGCAGTTTGGTTCGAAACCGCGGATGTCTCAACACGTAAAACACGAAAAGAAGCGCGACCACTTGAAATGGTATCACATACAACACGATCGCGGTGACCAAACAAAATGTCACAAACAATGCGGACGCTCTTGGGTCGCGCCAACTCAACAACGAGTGGAACCTCTCGCCTTGAGTCGCCAAGTCACCCGCCACGGTCTGGATCCTACCACCAATACTTCTTAACCGATCATATCGCATTCGGACCACATGTGGCCCTTTAGAAGTTGGAAACGTGTCGAACTCCTCGTCTAACTCGTCGAAGTTTACTGCATCCGCGTGTGATAATCGGATGTCCATATGAGGTGGGTGCCTTGGTTTCTGTCGGTACCGCCAGATCCCAACCACAAATAAGTATAGGAAAGTTGTAGGTAGGATTAGTTCCGGCGACAATATCAGTATCACGAAAAGTACGTGGATTAGAAGCGTCGTGAGCGGGTTGGTCCAGTGGCATATCGAGTCGAACCATTTGATCAACCCTACAAAACCGCTAACCACATTTACTATTCGAAAAAAGTTCGCTTTACTTCTTCGAACACTCCATAAGTGCGAAGAAACGTCTAGCATGTACTCAACCACCTCTCTCCTCAACGGTGGCTCAGCACGGCCCAACCTAGTCGAGACTATCTGGGTCGCGTGGTGCCGTAACCTATCGGTTTGACTCATCGACAACGGATGCACATAGTGCATCTTAGGCAAAATTGGCTGTGAGTATTTATGCAACATATTAATATACGACGTGCACGAAAACCTCACAGCCAATTGTACCTCGCCCATTTTCTTCACACCCGAAGGGTGTAAAGCAATAAGCGGGTACGAATGTGTATACACTCGTTCCGTCTCTAACGTCGACAACCGAATCCTCACTTTCCCAATCCTCGAATCGTTACTCCCCTTATGCAAAAACCCATTATCAAACGCACCAATCGTTATCACCGTACACGGATCAAAAACCTCCCACGTATACTGTTCATTCCACGTTGGCGAAAAACTATCAATAATCGTCCTCGTCCGAACCCACTTATTCCCGTACTTCGCCACACAAAAAGCATCCGTTGTCCCACGACCGTCTCGTGTCTTCATCGGCGACAACCCCTTCGCGCTTATAATCCCAAGCTCCAAAATCCCAATGCTCGGTTTCCATATCTGCTTCGCGGTCGGCCTCAAATCGCTACTATAATTCGTCGACTCATCCAACACATGATACCCCCCATCCAAACACACTCGTAGATGAATTCGACTCGCAAACTTTGCTTCCTTTTTCTCACCATCAATCACCGTATGTTTCTCAAGATTGTGCCATTTCGAGTGTACGGCTTTATTGTCCCATCTTCGATGAACCGAGTACAATGGCAACAAACATCTTCCTAGAATCTCATCTTTGTTACCTCGATCTTCTACGGTTAACATTAACGCTTCTTCGAACGGTTCTGCTGCTACAAACACTAGATCTTCGTTCCATATTGGGTTTATTGTTTTTACAGGAGATATTTGTGTCCTGAATGCTTGATTACCCAATGCCACCTTTACGCAGACCTCGACCGGTTTGTTGCGGTCACTGGGGATCAAGTCTTGACACTCGATTACATTAACTCGAACGTACCTGTCAAAATATATTAGTTAGGATTTATTGTAATCGACTCGAACGTACCAGTCGAAATATATTAGTTAGGATTTATTGTAATTGACTCGAACGTACCTATCAAAATATATTAGTTAGGATTTATTGTAATTGACACGAACGTACCTATCAAAATATATTAGTTAGGATTTATTGTAATCGATTCGAACGTACCTATCAAAATATATTTGTTAGAATTTATTGTAATCGGTTGTAACATATTCTAACATATGATTTGAGTAGTTCCTAAATGTCTCAACAACTTCCAGTAGTTGTTGCAACCATATGCCTTTTTATTTATAAATGTTATGAAACTGTAAAATTAAGAAAGGCAAATGAAGCATATAAATATTTAGTGATTATCTTTTCCTAATTTGACTTGTCATGAACAATTATGAAAACTAATTATTATCAAGTGAATTTGTTTTTTTACTATTACCACATACTTCAAGTTAGTTGAAAGAAAATATCACTTGGTCTATGTGTTACGGTTTCACTAGTTTTTATGACCACGTCAAAAGGTGACTGTCACATCACCCAGAAACTTTCACTCACTTTTATTCACTAAGTTGTGTAATGGTTTTACTATCCATCACGCATAAAAAATATTTAAATTAATCAATAATTTTTTTTAGAAAATAGATTGTGATGTGCCCAAAGCGTATTGGCTGAAACAATGGAAAGGAAGATGGTAGGAGCGTGAGCGGCTTCACGCGCAGAGGAGCTAACGCCCATCCACGAATGGTAGGAGCGGTGTAGAGGGTGTTACTTCGCTGATGTGGGTGGGGGCGTGAAAATTTAGCAAACCATAACACACAACCTTAATTGACAACATTTTATAAAAAAATATTCACACACACAACCTTAATTGACAACATTTTATAAAAAATATTCACAAGATTGTAACACCAGATGAAAATTAAGCGACTTTGAATGAATAAAAAAACTGAGTGACTTTAGTAAAACATTTGTTTCCGTTGGATGATTTTTTTCCGTTTTTTATTAGATTTCCTTTGTAATTATTCTAATTGTATTTAGATTACTTACCATAGTTTCGGAGAGAGATAAACTTTTCCCCGAATCTTCGACACGCCTTCGCGGTTAACCGTGGCAGCATCCGAATGCCAGGCGTCCGAGAAACACTCGTCCGCCTGGGTTCCTCTCCACACGGCGAGCATGATCTCACCGTGTTTAAGCTTCTCCCCCTTCTTATCTTCCAACTTGTACCATTGCGGCGCAAGTGGACTATCCGGAGGGACTCTTTTCGGAACATCAATAAGTTCAAACAATATTCTTCCAATAAAATCATCCATAACCACATCTTTATCCTTAACCACAATCTCAACAAACGACGCCTGAATCCGATCCTGTGAGAACGCGAAGACATGATCCCATTCGGGGTTTGATTTCTTTTCGAAGTGTCGAGTGATCCCTTTGTAGTTTCCTAGCTTGACTTCAACATAAGGGTCACAACTTCCTGTGACATCTTTTGATGGCAGATCTTTGGCTTTAGCGACTCGAACATAGAGATACTGCATTTGTTCGACGAGATCATAGGTGCTGGTGAGCTTGTCGCCGACGTATTTGCCTGATCCCGCGATTCTTGGGGCGGTTTCTTTGAGTGCAAATTCTTCCGGTGGTGGACGTTGCATGGTGAATCTTGAGTAAGATTATTATGGGTCAAAGGGTTAGATTGTTGTGAAATTTGTAGCAAATTGTTATTGTTTTTTTGTGAAGTTTTTGAGGGTGTTTTCAGGGGAAATGGACAGATTATTGCATGGAATAGGGGGGATTTTCAATTATGTAAGAATGAAGTTACCTGCCAGCAATGGGCAAACTATGTGTGGATGTATATGGATATGATGTAATTCTATTTTTAATTAATAAAACTTGTATTTAAAAGTTGTATATCTTGTTTTGAAAAAAAGTTAATATCAAATATACGGCTTAAGAGTTAAGATACTTAGCGTTCGTTTCATGGAATGGAATGGAATGGAATTAGGAAGTTTTTCTTTGTAAAATTGATCTTGGTTGGGGGAGGGAGGAATTTGAAATCCTTCACTCTAATGAAATTTGTGACTATTTCAACATTCCTTAGAAATCCTTCACTCTAATGAAGGAATGGAATGGAATGTTGAAATAGTCACAAATTTCATTGATTAAAGAAATTCATTGGATTTCAAATTCCTCCCTCCCCAAACCAATATCAATTTTACAAAGAAAAGCTTCCCAATTCCATCTCATTCCATTCCATGAAACGAACGCTACCTTAACATTTTATATTATTCATGTCATTAATACAATATTATTAAAGTGTACCTTTATTTTTTAAGATCATATGTAGTGGGGCTTGAAGTACAAGTGTTCAAGTCGCTTCTTTGGACATTATTCGATATGCGGCGTTCTACTAAGCATATAAGCATTATGGAGCTTGAAGTTAAAAAGGGGGTGTAGTAGTATAATGCCCCAACAATGATTACCTAAATATTATCTTTTTAGAAAAATGAAACAAATAATATTACGGCCATGTTTAGCTTAGCTTTTCAAAACAACTTATGACTTTTTTGAAAAGTTAATAAGTCACAATGACTTTTCCTCTCACATAACAATTCCATGCCAAACACCTTTTAACTTTTCAAATGTCAATAAGCTAATAAGTCACTAAAATAAGCAATCCCAAACACCCCCTACATATAATACTTGGAAATTTCCTATTGGCTAAAGCAAAAGTTCTCTGGTGTTTTAAAGAAAACGTTCAACTAACTTTTTGAAGGAGAACGCCCCAGAAGGGCGGTGTACTTTGACGTGGTGGGGCGTTTTGGGGCAAAAAAAAAGCCCAAATCCTCTACCGCTAGGGGTGTTCTAAGATTCCAAAGTCTCTTATCGAAATTTTGAATTCTATGCATTTTCACTTACATTTTTAACAAATCTATACATCTTTTACATATTAAATATTTTTTTTGAACGATAAATTTTGGATTACTGACGGACCACGGAAGTATCATCATATCACCAGCTGAACCATCTGATCATATCCGTCTCCACTAGACATAATGCCTATACACAAATCTATACATCTTTTACATATTAAATTAACAATTATATGTTTTGTTTGATTCGGTCCAATTATTATGTTTCTGCACACACGTCGTGATGTATTAAAGGTTTACAATTAAAGGAAGCTTACACACGTATATAGATAGTGGCGAAGCTTGAAATTTTCCGCTGGGGGGTCGGAAGTCATCGGACCTAAAAGTATATACCCAAAAAAAAATTGTTTTTTTATAAAATTGGAGGGTCGAAAACGTATATATCTAAAAAATTCTATACGATATGCATTATGTAATTATGTCACTTTTGTTTGTACTATATACTATACTAGTTTAAGAACCCGCGAAGTTCGCGGGTTGGTAAAAGAAAATTTCTTCATTAATACCACTGACATTAAATATTATGATTTTATACACGGTAAAAGACAACCGAATATATTAGATTACGACGACAAATTGAAATACATGAATATGCAGTGATTACAAACTCAATTGTCTGAAAGTATTTTATGTGATAGTTCACAACATTAGCGCTCATAAGTCAAGATAGATCTATCCATCCCAAAATAATGGGTTTTGTAAAGTTAATTATTGAGTAAATTTCCATTTTAGTCCCTAAGGTTTGGTCCAAATTGCCATTTTAGTCCAAATAGTTTTTTTTTCTCCTCCTAGTCCCTGACTTTTCCATTTTCTTGCTATTTTGATCACATTGCCTAACTCAATCTAAAAATCTGGTTATAACCAGGGGTATTTTTGGCATAACTATTGTGTAGTAATAACCAATGGTAGTTTACAACATAATTTATAAACCTCATAATAATTTAATGCCAAAAATACCCCTGATTATAATCTGGTTTTTAGACTAAGTTAGGCAATGTGATCAAAATGGCAAGAAAAAGAAAAAGTCAGGGACCCATAGGAGAAAAAAACTATTTGGACTAAAATGACAATTTAGACAAAAACTCAGGGACTAAAATGGAAATTTACTCTTAATTATTTCAAACTTATTAGTATGCACTTTAATCTTTCAAAAACCGGACAAATAGTCTTAAATTCTGTCTCTCCAACTTTTTTCCCTTCAAAATTCGTACCAATTTATAAGGTGGACAATTTTTGGGAAGGAGCATTAAGAAGAGTATTTGTTCAGCTTTAAGTTGATATTAAGTTTAGCTTGCAGGTAAACAATTGCATTAACATATCATGAAAGTCATTACCTTTAGACGGCTAATTTCACGTCCTCAATTTGAACTATGCTAGAAGTTCAACCAACCTCAGCTATAGGAGTGAACCATTTGAGATGGAACCTAGGGTTTCTGAATAACTTTTGACAAACTAACCAGCAAGAATATCACATATCGATAATCGGAAGGAAAAGTATGAAGACGGGATAAAACACTTACCTTAAACGTGTGAGGACTAATTTTGGCGGTGAGAGGTGGTAGCGGTCGTGAAGTTTAAGAAGCGTGACACCCACATTGTCAACACACGCATACAGGCATCCTCGACACACACAGACACCGTTACATGTTACATACCCGACGTCCTTGTTGCATCACTGATTGTCGCATTCATGCATTACTCGTATCGATGGAGGATAAATTAAGTAATATAAACGACATGTTAATTGTTTAAAATTAGGTAGCTAAATTCAAAATTCCTGGTGGTTGCTTACATGAGGTTTGGTACGAAAATAGTAGTAAGTAAATGATACCGGAAACGCTTAAAGAGGTAAAGAACTGATTACACTTGTATAAAGCACCTGTTGAGAAAGAAGACCAACAATTTAAATCTTTATTCATTGATTTCATGCTGAGTTTGTCAATTTAGTTTTTCATATTCTCCTTTTCGTCCTTTAATGTTTGGTTATTGGTTACATATATGCATGATTTTAATTTATTACCTGGTACATTTTTCCGTAACGTAAAAAGTGTTGATAAGAAATATCATGAAAATAGACACTTCATCAGTGAAATTACCAAAATCAAGTCTGACAATTGCCCATGGATACATATTGTTAGTCTATATGGGTCTGGTCATTGCACCGTCGAGGGACCCAAATAACACTATGCATAGGTCACACCAATATAGAACCAAATAATAGAATAAATAAAGCAACTAAACAAATGAAAAGTTACCTCTATGCTGGACGATAGAGAGTCGCCGAAGTGCGCCGGTGTGTGGGAAGAATAGCATATTAGGTATCGCAAATTCATGGGAGTAAACGGAAAACGGCCACTGTGAACGCAAAAACATTAGGCATTGAAGATAATGGTTTTAAACAGTAAATCTGCAATAGTTTTGTGGAACATATACAAAATGAATTGACAAAGACACCACACAACAAACCCGCATGTATCGCTCAACTTTCGCATAAACTATTCTTGCACCCTAGTATATAACACAAATGTAAGAAACTTAAATCAGGTTATGAAACCTTTAAACTCGGTAGTAAACTATTTGAAACTGGTCAAAAAGGTTGAAAGTTGCCAAGAGCCGATGTCAAAGATTTGCATTGCCGTAATAAAATTGTACATGGTAACTATAACTAACTCATTAACTATTTATTAACATAGTTTCAACAAATTAGAAAGAAAAAGTGTTTTAAAGGTCAATTGGACCTGACCAGGCCCATTATAGAAAAGACCCGATTCAACCTGAACCCATTTTGACATATCGCCCAGCCAACCCATCTTGACATTAACTTTTACATATTTCTTCCTGTTACCTTCATTCATCCCTCGTTCATGGATCTCATCAACGATAACATGAGTTACGCCTTGCAAGCAGCTATCTAGAAGTAATCTTCTAAGCAAAATGACAGTAGTGCAAAATAGAATATGGGTATCCCTTCCTTTCATTCCTTCAAGCCAAACTTTACATCCAACCTTTGGAAAATAATAGATGTTTGAAAATAAAAGCATGTTACCAGCTATTACAATATTATTTAAAGCTACAGATTAGAGAAAATCGAAACACAAGTTTATATTTAGTCAAATTAACAAAACCCCATGTAAAAGAAAATAATAACACAGAACAAAAGTATATCCAATCAAATGTAAAACCCATTATTAACGAAAACATCAATGGTAAATATCAAAAACCTATCCATTTTGACCCGTTACTCAACCCCAACCCGCCAACATCAAAAGAATTATAATAGAGAAAAATAAAAAATGCTTCCATAAGGATAACTAGAAATGTGGTTAAGATGACATTTCAATTCTAACATTGTTCATATGCCTGCATACAAACATATAGACCATATATATTTACTAAAAATACTATCCTTTACTTAGAATTTATCTTCAAACATATACACACATTGAGATGATATATGATTTCCTAAGACTGATATACACACCTGAACGGACATAACTTGCATTACTCATAAGAAAAAAAATGAACACTTAAAACAGGAAAAAAATCAAGATATCACAAAACATATAACATAAACAAATAGTTTTTTAGACAATTTGTGATAAAATCATTGACAGCTTGTTGTTATTAAATATGATCAGCTGTGGTTTTTTTAATCAACCCGTTTAGAAAGGAACTTGTTTTGACCTGAACCAAAAATTGAAACAATAATTAGTTAGCCTATTCTGATCCGAACCCATTTGACCCATTACCCAACAAAATCCACCAACATCAAAAGAATTATCATACAGAAAAATAAAAAATACTTTAGCATATAAGTCAGAGATGCATAAAAAATACATATTGATTTTATAAAGAATATATTAAACTGCCACAAGTCTAATTCATTTACACAACACACTAATGAACATGAATTTCTCAAAAATTTCTTACGTGGTTTGAATCATAACTTTAATGCAATGGAACTCCGATTTCACAATTCTAAATTAGGGTAATAAAAAATATCCATTTCAAATCAAAATCTGAATCCGAATATCAAAGATATGAAACACACGTGTTTCGATTAATGACTGATTCAAATTAAGATTATACAAATCTGAAACACTATTCATAAAAAAACATACATTGATGCAATTAGAGATCGAAGAACCTTGTAGCGAAGAAGGCGCTGATTGCTCATAGTTGTTTATATTCAGAACAAATCGCCAAGGTTAAACCATGGTTGAACAATTGCAGTCCTGAATCAGTCAACTGAACCCTAGAACTTGGGTAACAATCAATAAAGAATTAGCTTCTATCAGGTCAAGAACCAAAATACTTAAAACCCCAAAAAGGTGAAATCGTGAACATCGATTATTGAAAAACACCAACAAATTCGATGGGGGTGTAAAGCGAAATAAACAAACAAATCTCGGATTGAAAGATCAAGTAAACATACCTTGGAATATCACTGGTGGACATGAGAAACATATCTCGTTCTTGGATTTGTAAGACTGAATAGCCGATTTGCTGGGAAGAACTTGTTGTAGTATTAGGGTTTGTGAATATGGCTGATGAAAGAACAGGGGAGAGAATTAGGTTTAATGTGCGGGATGAAAGAAAAAGGGAAGCGTATGTGAGAAGAAAGAGAGCCGCGTGAAAGAAAAGAGGATAAAAGTATTCCCGCTCAAACTTCTATTATCTTGCATAAGAGGCTGTCCACCTAATCAAAATGATTGGCTAAAAACAAAACATGTGGCTAAGATGTATTCTTTTAGTATAGTAGATAGATGCATTATGTTGTATTCTAATGTATGTAAGTTATAATCGGCACAACAAAGCTTATCGTGGTCTTTATTGGTGTTCTCTTATCATTCGGATAAAGATATCTTTTATGATGTACATTTTATGTATGGCGTTAGTATTATTCCAGAAGTTATTATCGTATTACCATAACAAAAAAAGTTATAAATTGGCGTGTTAGATGGGTTTAAGATTTTTTTAACGGCTAATTTTTTCACCTTAAATACTTACATCTCTCAAGGATTGAATCTTGGTCTCCCTATAACAGATAATTTGTCTTACCAACTTAAGTGGCTAGATGGGTTTAAGATATTAATTAGTTTATTACGTACAACAATTGGTGAGGTTGTAACCACCCACCAACTTCTTAGCAACTCTACGGAAATGGAACAAAAAAAAATTTCAATAACTTATGTTTTAATTTTATATTATTTAATTCTAATAATAGTATTAGTGTTACTTTCTCTATGCTTCTAAGTTCTAAATAGTTTAATTTTTTTTAATACAACAAGGATAATCAATACACGAAACCATAATTTCATTGCCAAAAAATCCTACCATAATTCTCTTTCATAAATCATTTATCAACAAGATATGACGGTTCACGCAATACAAAATGTTGATTACTTATGTCACTCCTTTGCTATTGGTATTTTGGCCTAGTGATACCGGGTGTTTATACTTATTAAAGTAGTATGGGTTCGAGTCCCGTAACATGAGAAATAGATAGATTTTAGGGGTGTGCGTTTGTCGTTTAAAAAAAATATACGTCACTCCTCCATATCTCCATTTAGGAACCACCTATGTTTTGTTAATTAACTTATATTTACAAGTTCATCGGAATCAAAAAATATTACCCTTTGTATAATCTACTAGCATTATGTCGCCTGTATAATCGATATTCCTAATTTCGTCACACCTTAAACTTATAAGGAGAGTGTTCTTAACTCTCAACTAGTGTGTTGCCGTGATAAGTATGCATTCATCACACCTTAAACTTAATTCAAGTATGCATTAGGACACTCTAAAACATGTTGAGGAAATGTTTCAAATGTTTTTGGGGTTTTATTAACAAAAACTTAGTTATACTTTAAATAAAAGAAAACCCTTATGATAAACATAGTAAATCTTCACAATTTTACCAAATGTATAAGATGATGAGTTTAGGGTAAAATAATATATATATATATATATAGGGAGAAGATCATGCGAGAACCACCTCTTATTGTGAGAACCGCGAGAACCAATGTGAACACACCAAAAATGCCTAAAAATAGCTAAAAATCACACAAAATTTTTTTTTTGAATTTTTTAATATTTTTTATAAAAAAATCGCTACTTTTCGAAGCCAAATTTTTTTTTTTTTTTTTTTTTTTTAAATTTTTTTTTTTTGCTTCGAAAAGTAGCGATTTTAACCTAAAAAATATTAAAAAAATCAAAAAAAAAAATTTTAGTTTTTTTTTTTTTATTTTTTTAGATTTTTTTAGGTTTTTTGGGGGTTTAGTTTTTAGCATTTTAGCTTGGGGGGGGGGGGGGCTTAGGTTTTTGGGGGGTGGGGGAGGGGGGTTTAGGTTTTTTTTGGGGGGGGGGGGGGGGTTTAGGTTTTTTTTTTTTTGGGGGGGGGGGGGGGGGGTTAGGTTTTTTTTTGGGGGGGGGGGGGGGGGTGGGGGGTTTAGGTTTTTGGGGGGTGGGGGTTAGGTTTTTTTAGGTTTTTTTAGCTATTTTAGGTTGTGTTCACATTGGTTCTCAAGGTTCTCACAATAAGGGTGGTTCTCGCATGAGCCCCTCCCTATATATATATTGCGTAAAAAAATTATAAAACTTACAGTTTATACATGTACAAAACGCACACATATTAATAAAACCATAATAAGTCCATGCGTAGTCGTTGTGGTGAATAATGTCTCATCCTAGGGCGTTTTGCGTCATGTGGCAGCACAGTCAGCAATGGGGCATTATTGGGCGTTTTTACAAAAGGGGTGTACAGGGCCGGCCCTAGAGGTGGGCGGGGAGGACAACCGGCCAGGGCCCGTGATTTCGTAGGACACGTAACTTTAAAAAATCCAATATTATATATGTAAAAAAAATTAATAGGGTATAGCCAAACAAATACTAACATCACATAGACCCACTTACAAAAAAAATATGGTTTAGATTAGTTAGCCTATTGGGATTAGGTTAGTGAGCGCAATACCCAAATGATTGTTGAAGACTAAATTGTTGGTAATTTATACAAAAATGATCGTCAAATTCAGGCCCGTAATCTCTTTTTTTTTTTGTCGAATTCAGGTATGACTTAAACTGTGAAGAGTTGATTAACCAATTTGCTATCAAGAATGCAAGGAGGACTTCACAATCATTGGTTAGCTATTAGCTTATTACTTTTTACGGCATGACACTCATTCGAATAGTATATTTTGTATTTTGTTAATTGCATTGTTTATCGAATGCTATATTTTTGTCAACGGTTCACGGTTGTATGAAAAACTAGTTTAAATTATTTATTTTGTTAAGGCCTGAGGGCATGTTTTTTCGAGCTCGAACAGGGTACAAAAATTATCAGGGCCGGCCCTGAGGGTGTAGTGAGGATGTGGGGCATTATGTTAAATGAGATGTAATATAATTAAATAAAACAAAAACTATCAAAAAATCTTATTGGATAAAAAATAGGAAGATGTAATGTGATTGGACAACAAATGGGAGCAAGGGCGTGGAAAATATCACACCAAATGCAATTTTTGCTTAAAAAACGCCCCGTGGGGGCCGTATGGGGGCGTGATTGGGCGAGATTGGGCAAAAAAACGCCCAAAACACGCTCGAGTACGGATGGTCTAATAATGATATGAAGACTGAAAAAGTTTAGGCTTGACAGTGTGAAGGTTATATAAACTTTGAGATCTAACTACTTGTGTAAAATGAACTAATCAATTATGAAATGTGAATACAATGAGTTAGGATCCTGTAAAAAAGACTAAAAGTGTGATTAGGGTAAGAAATAATCTACACCATTAGATTTTTGATCTAATGGTTGAGATTAATAGGGACCAAATTGTAAAATTTGGTTTATTTTTTTGGACTGAATTGAAAATTCTAGGGGTAATAAAGTCTTTATATCAATTCAAAAATAGAAACTGTAAATCAAAATACCTACAATATCTCTCTCTCTCTCTCTCTCTCTCTCTCTCCAGATGATCTCCATCTACGATCAAAGATCTCTCTCTCATCATCATCATCATCTAACATCGTTATAATCATTCACACCAGCTCTGCCGACTTCGCCGGCCGGAGTCCGGTCGGGTTTCTTTAAAGTGATAGAACGAGGGTGAGAGAACGAAGGGGTTGGGGTGTCTTTGCTGGAGAAACCGTCGCCGGCAGCCTCCGGAAAAGCGGCGCCGGTGGCCAGAGAATAGAGAGAGGGAACCGAGATAGTGGGGGTGAGAGGAGGTGTGTGTGTGACGGAATCCATGTCGAGCGGCGAGTGGCAGCGGCGAGCGGCAGCGCCAGTGGTGGTGCGGATCGGCAATGGTGGTGAGGCAGTGGTGTTGCCGGAAGTGGAGAAGATGATATAGAGGTGTTATATTCTTTACTGAATTGTGTTTTTTTCTGAATGGTGTTATTTTCTTTTCATTAATGGTGTTTTTTTCTTTTAAGTAATGGTGTTTATTTTATTTTCTTAATGGTGTTATTTTTTTCTGAATGGTGTTATTTTGTTTACTGAATGGTATTTTTTGTTTACTGAATGATGTTATTTTTTTGTTTATTGAATGATGTTATATTGTTTACTGAATGGTGTTATTTTTTGTTTACTGAATGGTGTTATATTATTTATTGAATGGTGTTATTTTTTGTTTACTGAATGGTGTTATATCTTGTACTGAATGGTGTTTTTTTGTGTACTGAATGGTGTTATATTTTGTTTACTGAATGGTGTTATATTTTTTTGTAAAAACACCATGAATTGAACTATGAATTTATTTAAAACACCATGTCATGAACATGCTCTAATTATGGACGGTTATAAGTCCTTAAATCAAGTATTTTCTCTCTCCAAATCCTTAAATCAAGGATTACAATATTTGAATTTGTTAATGCATTTACAATTATACCCTTTTCAATTAATTTAGATCTAATGGCTGAGATTCTTTTTTACCTTTCTCACACTTTTGGTCTTTTTTACAATAACTCCACCCTGAATACAATATTATAGTTAATTAATTAATTTATTTAATTATTATATTCATGGTTGCAAAAGTCGCTAGGCGCTCCCTAGTCGGTCGACCGGGGAGTTGAGAGTACTCGGCCTAGGCGGAGAGTACTCGGACATGCCAAATTATAAAGAAATTAGTTTTCGAAAATTAAATATATGTCAAATAACATAAATTTACTAATATTTATAACAAAATACGTGAAATTGATATTCATTCTTTAATATTATAGGCATAAAAATTATGGTTTATTTTATTTTAAGTCAAACTCGGCCCGAGTTGACCTACTAGATCTAATTTTGGCTGATGTTGACCGCATTTGATCGATTCCGAGCAATTAGTCGGAGTTGAAGAAAGTCGCCTCGGCATCCTACCTTGTAGCGAGTACTCAGGGAATACTCGTCCTTGGAGACCTTACAACCATGATTATATTAAATTTTACACGTAGGAAAGGTTTCATGGGTCCAAAACCAACTGCTGGACTCAACCTACCCTCAATGGCTCAGTTTCCTTTCTCCTTTATTTTTAATGTTTCAATCCATTTCATCTTCTGGTTTCGACATATATACACCTTTAATTATTATTATTTACTAAATATAATTATTTTGATATATAACTGATGTGTGCAGATCACACCTGATTCCAGCTTTATTTGCTGACATTAAAAGTCATGCTTATGCAGCAGCAGATATGGAGATCAAACCAAATGTAACAGGTTTAACAAGATAGTATCAAACCGGGCCTACGGGAATCATGGCGTAAAAAATCAAAATCACTGACCTAAGAATAGTTGTTACAATAATCATCAGATTCCATTTGAATGATTCAAAATCTGCCCATAGGACCATAGGTTTTTAAGTTAGTATATAAGTGTTTAACCATAGCCCAATCCATATGTTTTTTGTCAAGTGTTTAAGTGTTTGCGCATTAATTTTGCACGGCCCACACATTTAACACCCAACTTTAGAAACAGTGAAAAAAACTGACCTGTAACCAAACCGCATTAACCGCCAATAACTGATTAACCGAAACCGAACGGTTATTATTTTTGATAACGGAAGTGTGCGGTTATGATTTCAGTTTTAGTCAATAACCAAACCGAACTGCACCATGTTCACCCCTAAATTGCATGCATTTCAGAATCTTGAAAGTTATTAAGAAAAAAAACACTACTATTTAGTTGGTCTTGTTGCCGGCCACTAGCTATAAAAAAACACTAGCGCTTTAGGGCCTAAAAATGTTTGGCCCCGTTTTACTCGACTTTTTTTAATTTATTAATAATTGTAGTTGGTCCTGTTGCCGGACACTAGCTATAAAAAAACACTAGCGCTTTAGGGCCTAAAAATGTTTGGCCCCGTTTTACTCAACTTTTTTTTAATTTATTAATAATTGTAGTAGGACATTTGCGAGAATAAGAAGATTCCAACTCCTATAATGGCGATTTATGGGTAGATTTTGTGCCATAATCGTTGATGATATCCACTAATAGTGTTAACTTCACTTGCTTTGATGCATGCATGTATTCATTGAGCGTGGTACAGGTACCGTAGCGAACCAGTACCGGTACCGAAAATACCGATACTGAAATTCATCAAAACTAGGTACCAGTACTGGTATCGAAATATTTGGTACGGTACCGGTATTTAAAGGTAAAATTCGGTATTTTACCGGTACCGGTACCGGTACCGATACCGAAAATGCCAACAAGTGGGTACCGGTACCGAAAAAATTAGGTACGGAAAATTCAATACCGGTACCGGTACAGGTTCGGTACGATATCGGTACACAGTACCAAATGTTCATCCTACACTGGCGTGCTTTTAAAAATGTGTATTGGTTTGGGCTACCCAATAACAGTCCATTGCTCATTACACTGGCGTGCTTTTAAAAATGTTTATTGGTTTGGGCTACCCAATAACAGTCTATTTCATAAAGATTTTTAGTTTTGTACTTTACCTTCTTTTTATCAGGTAACAAGATATACAAGTATTTCGAAGTTCACAGAATGATTTAAGATTATAGATTTTTGTCATAACTTGTTTTAACATAACTAAAACAATAATCAGTTTAGTTTAGATACAAAGAACCTTTTAAAAATGAAAAAAAACTAAACGAGTAACCTGCAAGCTCAAACCCATCAGATCGACCAGGGATTGATTTGTTTAGTTAAAAGTGTCTGTAGATTCAACCCAGAACTGAGCTAAAATTAAACCAATTAATTTTGTATTAGTTTGAGTCAAGTTAAAAATTTACACCAATAAATTTATTTATTTATTTATTTTATTGTCTATTATTTATTTAACCTCTTGCATCTTTTATAAGACCGCCCATAATGGGCGTTTTGTTTTCAAAATCCTGGCCCAAACACGCCCCGAGCCCACCCCCTTCGGCGTGTTCGAGCGTTTTTGGCGGAAAAAATTTGAATGGCGTTGTTTAAAACACGCCAAAACTTTGCCTTGGGCCTTGAGTTTACCGTTCAAACGGTAACATTCTTAAATAATTAATTTTTTTTATTCCAATTTTATTGTATAAAAACCCCCACTTTACATAATTACATCCAACTTTATATAAAAAAACCCACTCTCAATCAAGCTTTCTCTCTACTTCTTTTACTTTTTATAAAACCATGAATCCATTCCGACCCCCTTTTGGTGTTCCGTCAAGACCCGGGAACCCGAACACCACCCAACCGCAACAAAACTTTAACCTTCAAGACATGGACCCGAACATGTTATCGTACGCGGCTTACTTGAGTGGCTCTACTCCTTACATGCCACCCACTTTCGGATTTACCCAACCCGGCGGCTCGCAACCATCCCAACAACAACCCGAACCCGAGGTGGATATCGTGCCGGAGACGCAACCCAAACCGGAGCGAGAGACATCGAAACGCGGTAAAATGTCGCATAAAAAGAAGGAACCGAACCAACCTCGTCGTAAGCATACTTACGTTATTTGGACGAAGGACGAGGAATACACGTTGATTCGGTCGTGGGTCAATGTTTCGGAGGACCCCGATGTTGGTAAGTGTTTTTTTTTCCTACACATCAATTTTATTTTATTTTTAACGGACAACTTTTTTTTCTATTGGTAGCAAACTTTCAAACCGGTCCCGAATTTTGGAAGAGGATTTGTGAACTTTTTTATAGCACGTGGGGAAAGGGTGAACATCGAGACAAGGATTCCATCTCTAGCAAATGGACCGATATCAACAACAAGTGTCACGCCTTCCAAGAAGTTTATCAACGTAACTACGATAATCGGCCGAGCGGAGAAGGTGACGTCGGGGTTTTAACAAAGGCTATGGAAGAGTACGAGAAGACGAAAGGCGTTTTCACGTATTATAAATGTTGGGACCTACTAAGAAAAAGTCCAAAGTGGGCTGGCGTACCGACCATGACGTCAAGTAGTAGACGTAAAGCTAAACGGTCGAAAACGTCATCCTGCGTTGACCCTGAAACACCAACTTCCGATGCCTGCAATGTCGATCTAAATGTTGTTGTGGACGATGACGAGGAAGTTGAAGAGTTGGTCCGGTCGCCCGGTAGAAGAAAAGATAAGCGAACCGGGAAAAAACCGGTGGAGTCGTCTTCCGATCTCGAGTTGAAGGAAGATTTCGAGGAGATGAACCGTCGTCTCCAAGACATTCGAGACATCGGCTAAAAACGTTGGGAAACTATGAAAAAACGAGTCGCCGAAAACAAAAAAGTTTAACGAGATGCAACCGGCGAGGCAAACGAAAAAGGACATAGAGTTTTTGTTCAAACCGATGACCACCTCCAAGGCAACGCGTTGATCATTGCGCAAATGCACCGCCAAAAACTTCGGGAAAAATACGGACTTTAGATCGTCATCTTTTTTTTTAACTTTATCTTTTTTTATTTCCGTTTTTTTTATTCGGTTTTTTTATTTCTAGTATTGTAATTTTTTTAAAATTAATGAAGTATTTTAAGTTTTTAATTTAAAAAAAATAAATAATTGTGTAATGATTGGATGGGCGTTATTGGGTATTATTCCCACTACGCCACTTTTGCAAAAACGTCCAATAATGCTCCCATGCTGACTGGACTGCCACATAGCAGAAAACGCCCTCAGGGTAGAGGCATTATTTATCAAACGACTACGCATTGTCTAAGACCCCCCGTAGTGGGGCATTTAAAAATAAAAAAATAAAAAAAACGCCTAAAAACGCCCCTTGCCCATTACATACCGGCGTTTTTTAGCGTTATTTTTGAAAAAAATTACCAGCGCGTTTTTTAAACAACGCTCAAATTTGTATTGGGGGAAAAGATGACCGTTGCCAAACGGTCATTTGTTTAATAATTTTTTTTTAATTCCAATATTAACCTATTTACCCACTTTTTCATATTTTTTATAAAAAAACTCAAACATTCTCAAACTTTCTCTCTTACTTCTTCTATATTTTATACAAACATGCATCCATTACGACCCCCATTTGGTGTCCCCTCAAGACCCATGAACCCGAACACAACCCAACCGCAACAACCGTTTAACTTTCAAGACATGGACCCGAGCATGTTAACTTACGCGGCTTACTTGAGTGGCGCCACTCCGTTCGTGCCTCCCACTTTCGGCTTTGGTCAAGCCGGCGGGTCGCAACCTTCACAACAACAAGCCGAACCCGATGTCGTGCCGGAGACGCAACCCGAACCGGTGCCAGAGAAATCGAAACGCGGCAGAAGGTCGCATAAGAAGAAGGAAAAGGACGAACCTCGACGTAAAAATACTTACCTTAATTGGACGAAGGAGGAGGAATTCACGTTGGCTCGGGCGTGGCTCGACGTTTCGGAGGACCACGAAATTTGTAACTTTTATATTTTTTTTACTTATATTTTTACTTTTATTTTTAACATACAACTTATATTTTACTTTTATTTTTTCAATTTGTAGCAAACTTTCAAACGGGCCCCGTTTTTTGGGATAGGGTTCGTGCACTCTTTTATAGCACGTGGGGTAAAGGCGAGCATCGGGACAAAGATTTCATTTCTAGCAAATGGACCGACATCAACAACAAGTGTCACTCCTTCCAAGAAGTGTACCAACGTAACTACGATAATCGCCCGAGCGGAGAAGGTGACGTCGGGGTTTTAACAAAGTCTTTGGAAGAGTACGAGAGAACGAAATGCCCTTTCCTGTACTATAAGTGTTGGGATCTACTACGAAAAAGTCCAAAGTGGGCGGTAGTAGGTACCATGACGTCTAGTAGTAGACGTCGAGCTAAACGGTCAAAAACATCATCCTCCGTTGACCCTGAAACACCGACATCGGATGCCCGCAATGTCGATCTAATTGAGGTGGTGGACGTTGACGAGGAACTTGAAGAAGAGTTGACCCGACCGCCCGGTAGAAGAAAGGATAAGTGAATCGGGAAAAAAACGGTGGAGTCGTCTTCCGATCTTGAGTTGAAGGAAGATTTCGAGGAGATGAACCGTCGTCTCCAAGACATTCGCGACCTCGGCCACCAACGTTGTGAGATTATGAAAGAACGAGTGGCCGAAACCAAAAAGTTTAACGAGATGCAAGAGGCGAGGCAAATGGAAAAGGACATTGAGTTTTTGTCCAAACCGATCGACCATCTCCAAGGCGACGCGTTGATTCTTGCGCAAATGCATCGCCAAAAAATTCGGGAAAAATATGGACTCTAGATCATCATCCTTTTTTTTAACTTTATTTTTTTTTCGGTTTTTTTATATTCTGTTTTTTTTCCGTTTTTTTTTATTTCAAGCAGTGTAATTTTTTTTTTAAATTAATGAAGAATTTTATGTTTTAAATTAAAAAAAAATAATTGTGAAATGATTGCATGGGCGTTATTGGGCATTATTCCCACTACGGAACTTTTGCAATAACCCCCAATAATGCCACCATGCTGACTGGACTGCCACATGACAGAAAACGCCCCATAGTGGGGGCATTATTCACTAAACCACTACGCATGGTCTAATATAAATTATCAGTAATAGATGTTGTTATGGATAATTTGACGTCATGGTGAAGTTGGATTTTTTTTGTCTTGCATTGACAACCGGATTAGGTTAAAATGATTATATGGCTTAGGATATACAAGGAAGTTTGATTACCTTATACTGTTAATTATAATATAAATATATCAATATTGGTAATAAATATAGGAGTGAATTGCAAGGATTGTCCTTTATCTTTATACATATTTGCAGGCGCTGTCCTTTATGTTTAAAATTGACGAGTTTTGTACTTTATGTTTTCAAATCATACACGTTTTGTCCTTTACCCCTAACCCAGTTAAATTTTTCTGTCAAATTTGATCATGTGCAATGCACATGAGGGTAAAATTGTCTTTTCACCATATTCTTTAAAAATACATATAAAAGAAAAAATATTATATATTATATCTCAACTCTCTCTTTCACAATTGATTTAAAAGGATTAAAGCAAGGTTTAAAGCAAGAACAAAAAAAATACCGTCACAGGATTAAGATCCAGAATCCTTTTAATTAGCTTCTTTGCACTTGAGGAGAACCATGGAGGACATGTGAAGTCAGCCTTAAATATCTGCAAGCAAACAACTCATTTGAATTTATACCTTCTTGTATAGGGCCGTAAGGTTTGCATCTTCAAAAGGAAGATATCCAGCCATAAGAACAAAAAGAATTACACCACATGACCATAAATCCTAATCCTAGCCACTCATCTTTTGTTTTCTGAAAAATTATGATGATGATAGTAATGTTGCTGTTGATGATGATCGATGATGGTGGTGACGACGGGGGCTGCGTCGCCGCCATCTGAGGCATTGGGCGACGGGGACAGTGGAGGTGGTTCAGTTCGAGACGGGTTTTGGGTTTTTGGGTGACGTCTCGGTTCGGATCAGATCTGGTTTCGTGCGGGTATGAGTTTTAACTTCGGTTCAAGCCCAGTTCAGTTACGGGTGATTCGAGTTTTGGTTCGGGTTTTAGCTTGGTTCACGTCGGGTCACGGTTCGAGTACGGGTTATATTTCACGGTTCAGAATTGTTGCAGGTTGTTGAAGAGAAATTAGGGTTTTGAAATGGGATTGAGTTGGGGAAGAAGAGGGTTTTGTGATGATATATAATATTTTTTTTCTTTTTTATGTATTTTTAAAGAATAGGATGAAAAGACAATTTTACCCTCATGTGCATTGCACATGACCCGATTTGATAGAAAAATCTAACTGGGTTAGGGCTAAAGGACAAAACGTGTATGATTTGAAAACATAAAGTACAAAACTCGTCAATTTTAAACATAAAGGACAACGCCTGCAAATATGTATAAAGATAAAGGACAATCCTTGCAATTCACTCTAAATATAGTATTTTGAACATCAAATTTAAGAAAGCTCATATTAATTTTACACCCCTATAATCTTAGGCTAGAGGGTATGGTGATGGTCTATAACAACTCTAAATTAAACCGACACTCTCCCGAATATTTTTCCGACTCCCTAAAATATTTTAAAATATCCCAATATGTCCAAAAATACTACCCATACGTGAAAACGGGCCCCGGACACCTTAAATAGTATTAAAAATAATTAAAAATTAATATTTTGGGTTTGTCGCGGGCCGCGTGAACCTCTTAAGGGTCTTACGCGAACCGCTAGAGATCAAAGATGTGGCGTAGCCCGGTGATGACACGTGTCATCATCGTGGCAGGGCTAGTTGATGACCCGGATCAGCTACCGCGTTGACCAGAGTTGACGCGGGCCGCGTAGACCTTTGTCTACTCTTACGCGGGTCGCGTAAGAGTCGAATTCAGGCCCTATAAATTGATTTGCTCAGATCTTCAGTTCGTCCCAAATCTTTCTTTCTCACTCGATTTCTTAATAGTAGGCATTATACTCGGGTCTAATACCCCCTAAATAGCGAAGTTCTGCTCCGTTGTAAGTAACATAACCCCTGGATACGTATTAGATACTCTGCCCGATTGATCTAGGGTTCCGTAACGGCTGTTGTGGTTCTGCCCGACGTAGTCGTTGGAATGCCATCTCGGGGAGGGTATTACTAATGTTAAAATGAGTTATTATACTAACACATGTGCTTTTGTGTAAATTATAGATAATTCTCAGGAAACCCTAAAGGATAATCTAAGACAGCAATGTGAGTTGATCCGCTTTTTGAAAACCTTTTTGTTAACCGTTTTTACAAAACCTCATACAATTAAATGTATATTAAAGCAGTTATTGAGTATTTGTAAGGATACAATTATCATGAGTATGTTGGGGTTTTGTATACAAAATTTGTTACCACCTGGTCAAGGAGTAACATTTTCACAAGTCGGGTCTGACAGTACCATGGATGTTAATTGATATGACTTGGAAACAAATATAATTGCGAGATCGCCCTCAATACTGTACAATGGTTTTTATTTAAAATTGATTAAACTGGGATTCACTCACCAGTATTTCCCACTGACAAATGTTTTTAAAACGCGTTTCAGGTAACAAATTGTGAAAGCCAAATAGAAGCCAGCTGGACAGCACTGAAGGCTTGGAAAAGTGGCAATAAAGTTACCTAAAATAAAATAGATGTTTTTATTTAATAAAATAAGATATATTCCTATGAAAATGTGCGTACTGCAAACTTGGGTTTTATCCCATGTGTTTAATGTTATGAAAAAAGTGGTATTTTACTCTGATCAAATATTTCCTAACTACGGTCCTGATGAAAATTCCGCTGCCAAATTAGACAATACGCGATACCACCGATACTGGCTCGCGGCCGCCCGTTCCCGGGGATCTGGGATCGGGGGTTGCGACAGAAGGTGGTATCAGAGCTAAGCCACTGATTCAGCCACAGAAGTGTTCTGCTGACATCAAAATTCAATCTGTTAGGAAATAAATTACGGGAATACGTGCATAATTGTATTTCTTGTTATGTGTTATTTGACTATTTGTTAGTTTACAGTATGAGCGACCAAGGACCATCTGACGCGTATCGTCAATTGTCTGGTTCGCCTTGAAGCGAAGGCACCTCCTCTTCTCAGCCTGCCCTCTCAGGGTACTCTGCTGATACGGAAGATGGAATATTCGTGTTTAAGGCTCAGTCAGAAGAGCCATTTCCTCAGAAAAAGAGGGGATGGTTCAGTAGAGGAGCACACGAGCGTAGGAAGCGTATGAAAAAGTTACAAGACCAGAGAGCACTAGCAGCAGCTAAAAGAGAAACCGATGCCTATGCCCAGGACATGATCAATAGGGGAATAGCCAACATCCACATCCTAGCAACCACTGCAGCTGACCCTAACCTGGAACAAATGATAGCACCCCAACCCCAACCACAACCTGACCAACCAATGGAAATAGAAAACCCCGAAAATCAAGTAGAAATGCATGACTTCAATCCGGAAGAAATACCTAGGATACCTGCACCAAACCCCTTAGACCCAAATTACGACCCCTGGTGGGATGACAATAGGGACTATGTGCAACGTTACCCGATACAGGAAGACATGCCCATGCCAAACATAGGAGCCTACCCAGGTTTGGATCCTTTAGATCCCTATTACCACGATTATATAAGGGAAATTTTAGAGAATCCTTACCAGTTCCAGGCCCAAACACCTCCGTACCAGGAACCCGCACCCCAGATTCCAAACCCAGTCCTAGAACATGCACCCCCAATGAGTGCAGAAAACGTACAAGAACTTAGGACATTTGGTGAGGAAATTTTAGAGAGTAGTGAACGAATGAGACAGGTGGGAGAGTGACTCGTCTGGAAGTATGACGAGCGCAATATGAATTTCTAGATGAATCCATATCCATGAATGTGATAGTGGAGACGATAGTAATAATAATATTAATAATAAAATAATATAATATGTGTGTATGTGTATGAAAAAAAAACTACGTGTCACACCCCCAAAATCCACCTGCGGAGTATCACCGCTTGGAGGCGTGACTGACCAGGCTCCAGCCACCAATCATATTGAACAAGCACATAAGTAAAAATAAAAATCCAACCAATACAATTGGTGTCCAAAAAAAAACGTAGTTTAAGTTGTAAGCGGAAGCATAATGATTAAATCCAAAACGAAATATAAGTTCAAATGTTTCAATGTTTAACATGGCACACAACTGTCCATGTCCCACAACGACTCTTCCCCATGCAAGCTCCAACTAAGTACCTATTGACCTGCAAAGCATGTAGTAACGAGTTAACAATAATGTTGAGCGAGTTCACAGTTGGGTGTTTGTTTTAAGTTGTTTCGAAAACAGTTTCCTTTAACTGGCATCCTGCCGTGGGGGTTACCCCATAGTTGAAAATGTGATTTGTTTATTCCCGGTTACTCTGGAAATCCAGCCGTGGGGGCAACCCCATGTTTAGTTATCTGGCTTTTCGGCCGTGGGGGCTACCCCATGTATACTACTAGACTCGTTACCATATCGACTGCTGACTGTAGTCATGTTTATGTGCCCTGAACTGACAATGTCTATCATCATTGACGTGCCCAGATCCATTAGTTCACGCCCGTCCTCTGCGGCACGGTGTGAGGCTTGTCAGACCTAAATAGCGCTATCTAACTAATGACCCGCTCGCCATTGGCCCGGCGATTAAATCGATATAAAAAGGAGGGACTTCGTGATAGAGTTTTGGCCTAGTAAAAGTTAACTGTCCATGAGGACGAGGAATTACATTCCTGAACCAGTACTGTCCTACCCAAGAAAGGACGAGGAATCCATGTTCCTTAACCCCATTCCCAACCCCTGGGAATCCCATGCTTTGTAGAATGTGTGAACTCACCTTAAATTAGCTCGGCAGATAATCAAAGGTCACTTGGGCTAATTGTGGTCAACCACGTCCTAGTATGGTTACCACACAAGTCAGATTCAAACCAAGTAATGCAAGTATATTTTCTACACGTATACTAGCAAGTTGCATATAAGTATTATTCATGGCAGTCCAATCAACAGTACACAACATACACGTTCAACAGTAGCATATAAAGTCCATGTATTCGGCCCAAATACTTAGGCCTGTAACAGTGCAAGTCCAAACAGAATATATAATCAGGTGGTCTCGAGTCGAGACCAGAGATCTCGAGTCGAGACGGCGCTGTCTCGGTTTATAGCCTTCATCACTCGAGACCAGATGGTCTCGAGTCAGGTCTCGAGTCGCAACAAGATCCGCAACCGTGGTTTCGAGTCCTATTGTTTGTGTGCTGGTAATGTGTGGTCTCGGGTCGAGACTGTGTGGTCTCGGCTCGCAACCACTGTCGAGACTAAAAGTGTAACAACCTTCCAAAATCCCAGCCCATTATCACCATAACATTTGCTAACAGTTTCCGAAACCAAACATAATCAATCAAACAATTGTTTTAACATTGAATCTCTATGAACCCTAATATCAAACATCACAACGATTCATAGCACAAACAATAACTTATCAAATCATATTATCTGGTCCGATTACATGAACATACAACTGATTACATACATTCGATCCAACATCATCAAGCTAACAATTCGAATCATAGAAACATAACAGCCGATTAACAAGCATTCAGTTCTCAATCACTATCATGCAATTTCCAAGTTATATGAACATTATCAAATACACATATGCAAGCCGATTTCATGAACTCTAAGATTCAACAGTTTATATCATGATAGATCACAAGATATTACTAAATCATCACATAGATCATAACATACAATCAAATAATAACAAAACACTAACCGGTTAAGAGAGTATAACGAGAATGATCCGAACAAAAAGATCTTCGATGGGGAGGGTGTGTTTGCCGTCAGGTTTGAGAGGAGAGAAAGAGAGCTAGGGTTTGTGTAAAGTGTTTAGCAACAAATGAGGACTATACCCTTACTCCTAAATGTTATGGGTAAGAGAGAGTGTGGGCCGAACCATCATGGGCTGCCCTTGATCCGAGTATAATGAGTGTAGCCCAAATGGGCTTGTGCGATCGGTTCGTGTTGTGCGTTTGGGCTGTTTATATACATACATACATTACACAAAGCACATATCAAACATAACATTCATTTAATCAACCAAGTTCATATAATCACATCATGTTCACATACGTTACATCAAAGTACAAAGATAGGTTCCGAAATACGAGTTGTCACACTACGGATGCCTATTACTAGTAGTGTAACTTTAAATTTCAGTCGGTATTGTAATTTTAATTTCAGTACTAGTGTGTAATAGATGCATAGTATATGAAAATAGAGTAAGTCGCAATGATCGACGCTTTTGACCAAAATGCGTGTCATGTGATTGACTATATTGAATATTATTTTGTGATATTAATACGTGGTAAATGTTTAAAATTCAGATGGCCGACGAAGGAAATCAAGAAAATCTGAATAACGATAACCAGAGTAACATTAACTTGGTTAATGAGAATCCGAGTATCAATAACAATGGACCCGTACTTCAAGTGCCCATTCCCAAAAGAAGAAGAACCATGCCTTATGGTTGTTCTTACAAAGAATTCTGGTCCTGCAAACCAATAGAATTCTCAGGCAATGAAGGACCCATTGCAGCTCTGCGCTGGATAGAAAAGACTGAGGCAGTTTTAAAAATAAGCAAGTGTGCTGAAGTAGATAAGATAATGTTTGCTTCTAATTTATTTAAGAACTCAGCCTTAGAAGGGTGGAACACTATCCTCCAGTCCAGAGGAAATGATAAGGTATATAATATGGAATGGGAGGAATTTAAAAATATGGTAGAAAGGAAATTATGCCCTCCCAATGAAAAGGAACAGATAGCAAATAAATTTCTAAACTTAAGAATGACCGGGGTAGATAGTAAGGGTTATACTACCACATTCTTTGAATATGCTAGAATAGTACCAACCCTTGCATCACCTGAACCAGTATTAATCTCCCGTTACATCTGGGGATTAATTGGAGAGATTAGACATGTAGTCAAGGCTGCTAGACCTCAAACCATAGAAGAAGTTGTAGAACTAGCCAACACCTTGACAGATGAATTAGTCCGTACTAGAGAAAAAGACCAGAGGAGAAACCTAGCTCAAAGGCTTACCCAAGAATTCCATTCTGGGAATTCCAACCATAGGAATATAGGTTCTACCTCTGCACCATACTGCAAAGTCTACAAGAAAAAGCATTCAGGAAAATGCTTCACTCACTGCAATTTCTGCAAGGCACCAGGACACAAGGAAGAAGATTGCAGGAGAAAATCCAGTAATGGACTATGTTTCAACTGTGGAGAAAAAGGTCACATCAAGCCGAACTGTCCAAAACTAGCTCCAGCTGCGAACAACAAGAACACTAAAAATGCTAGAGCATTTGTTCTAACTGCAGATGAAGCCAAAATGATTCCAGACGTCATAGCTGGTACGCTTTTAGTTAATGATGTTTTTGCTAAAGTATTATTTGACTCTGGTGCAAACCAAAGTTTTATTAATACTTCATTTTGCAAACTTCTTAATCAACCATTAACTAAACTACCACAAGAATGTCTAGTCGAGACAACAAATGGAGAAACGGTTAGGATTTCTGAAATCTTGCAGGGAGCAAGAGTAGAATTTTTAAACCAAAAGTATATTGCAAATTTATACCCAATGAATCTGGCAGGATTTGATATCGTATTAGGAATGGATTGGTTAATAGCCAATAAAGCTAATATTTTATGTGATCAAAAGTCAATTCAAGTAAATTCACCAAAGGGTGAAAAGATCACAATTAAAGGTGATAAGCCATCTAAATCCACGAAATTCATCTCTGTGATGAAAATTGCAAGTTATATAAGAAAATGATCATTAGTGTATTTGATTTCTATAATCACTAACACTAAAGGAAAAGAATTAAAAGACATTCCAGTAGTGTCTCAGTTTTCAGATATATTTCCAGAAGAATTACCAGGACTACCGCCGGACAGAGAAGTTGAATTCAGAATCCATCTGCTACCAGGAATAGCACCAATTGCCAAAGCACCCTACCGATTGGCACCAGCAGAGATGCAGGAATTAAAGAAACAATTAGACGAATTGCTGGAAAAAAGATTCATACAGCCAAGCTCATCGCCATGGGGAGCGCCAATTTTATTCGTTAAAAAGAAGGACGGATCAATGCGTATGTGCATTGATTACCGTGAATTAAACAAGGTCACGATTAAAAACCGGTACCCATTACCAAGAATCGATGATCTGTTCGATCAATTGCAAGGAGCTCTATTTTTCTCTAAAATCGATTTAAGGTCAGGATATCATCAATTAAAGGTACAGGAAGAGGATAATCCTAAGACCGCCTTTAGAACAAGGTATAGCCATTATGAGTTTACTATCATGCCATTTGGTTTAACCAATGCCCCAGCTGCATTTATGGACATGATGAACCGAATATGTAAGCCATATTTGGATAAATTCATAATTGTTTTTATTGATGATATTCTCATCTATTCTAAAAGTAAAGAGGAACATGCAAAGCATTTGCACGCACTTTTAAGTCTATTAAGAAAGGAAAATCTTTACGCTAAATTTTCAAAGTGCGAGTTTTGGTTAGAGCAAGTACAGTTTCTTGGACACTTAGTTAATCACGAAAGAATTCATGTGGATCCAACAAAGATCGAGGCGATTACCAAATGGAAAACCCCTGAGTCACCAATCGAGGTTAGAAGTTTCTTAGGATTGGCCGGTTATTATAGAAGGTTTATTCAAGATTTTTCTAGAATAGCCATTCCTTTAACTAAGTTAACCTGTAAATCCATTAAGTTTGAATGGGGACCAAAACAGGAAGAAGCTTTTAGAATTCTTAAGCATAGATTAACCCATGCACCCATATTAGCATTACCAGAAGGAATTGAAGACTTTGTAGTCTATTGTGACGCTTCTAAATTAGGTTATGGATGTGTATTGATGCAACGCCAAAAGGTTATAGCATATGCGTCTAGACAACTTAAGAATCATGAAGATAATTATTCAGCCCATGATCTAGAATTAGGAGCCATAATTTTTGCTCTTTAGATTTGGAGACATTACCTTTATGGTAGTAAGTTTACCATATTTTCTGATCATAAAAATTTAAGATATGTTTTTGGGCAAAAAGAATTGAATATGAGGCAAAGACGCTGGATGGAGATGCTTAGTGATTATGATTGTGATATTCAGTATCATGAAGGAAAAGCAAATGTAGTTGCTGATGCTTTAAGCCGAAAGTATCACGAAAAGCCAAAAAGGGTACGTTCTCTTAAATTAAATCTACAAGTAGATTTAAATGATCAGATAAGAGAAGCACAAAAATCAGTAATCAAGGAAGATACTGAAAAATTAAAAGGTATGCTAAAGGAATTAGAACAAGGAACAGATGGAATTAGGAGATTCCATAAGAAGAGAATGTGGATACCCAAATTAGGAAACCTACGCCATCGTATATTAGAAGAAGCCCATAAGTCTAAGTATACGATGCATCTAGGAAGTGATAAGATGTACCAGGATTTAAGAAAGAATTTCTGGTGGATAGGAATGAAAAAGGACATAGCAGCCTATGTTTCTAAATGTTTAACCTGTTCACAAGTTAAAGCTGAACATCAGAAACCCTCAGGCTTATTACAGCAGTTAGAAATGCTAGTATGGAAATGGGAATTGATAACAATGGATTTTGTTACTAAATTACCCAAAACAAAGAAAGGTAATGATACAATCTGGGTGATTGTAGATAGACTAACCAAGTCAGCTCATTTCCTACCAATAAAAGAAACATTTAGTATGGAATAACTAACTAAATTGTATGTAAATGAAATTGTTTCTTTACATGGAATACCTTTATCAATTGTTTCTGACAGAGATAGTCGTTTTACCTCTCATTTTTGGACAAGTTTCCAAAAAGCAATGGGAACCAAGTTAAATCTAAGCACCGCTTATCATCCTCAAACGGACGGACAAAGCGAAAGAACGATTCAGACAATGGAAGACATGCTTAGAGCTTGTGTAATTGATTTCGGAGGTAATTGGGACGATCACTTACCTTTAATAGAATTTTCTTATAATAATAGCTATCACACAAGTATCAATGCTGCACCATTCGAAGCACTTTATGGACGAAAGTGCCAAACCCCACTCAGTTGGGCATAAATTGGGGAAAAGCAACTATCTGGACCTGAGATAGTACAAGAAACAACTAACAAGATCATTCAAGTCAAGGAACGACTGAAAGCAGCACGTGATCGACAGAAAAGCTATGCTGATAACCGATGCAAACCATTGGAATTTCAAGTAGGAGATAAAGTGTTGTTGAAAGTCTCTCCTTGGAAAGGAGTGGTAAGATTCATCAAAAGAGGAAAGCTAAGTCCCATGTATGTTGGACCTTTTGAGATTATTAGAAGAATAGGACCTGTAGCCTATCAGCTACAACTGCTAGAGGAAATGGCAGGAATACATGATGTATTTCATGTATCAAATCTCAAGAAATGCTTAGCCGATGAATTGCTGATGGTACCTCTTAAGGATATAGAGGTAAATGAACAACTCAAGTTTGTAGAAAGGCCTCTACAAATTGAAGACAGGAAAATCAAGAACCTTAAGCATAAGAGATTAGTTCTGGTCAAAGTGAAGTGGGACTCCAAAAGAGGACCTGAGTATACATGGGAGCTTAAATCAGAAATGCAAAGGAAATATCCACACTTGTTCCAGTAGATCCCGAGGACGAGCTCTAAAAGAAGGTGGGGAAGATATAACAACTCTAAATTAAACCGACACTCACCCGAATATTTTTCCGACACCCTAAAATATTTTAAAATATCCCAATATGTCCAAAAATACACCCCATACGTGAAAACGGGCCCCGAATACCTTAAATAGAATTAAAAAAAATTAAAAATTAATATTTTGGGTTTGTCGTGGGCCGCGTGAACCTCTTAAGGGTCTTACGCGGGCCGCTAGAGATCAAAGATATGGCGCAGCCCGGTGATGACACGTGTCATCATTGTGACAGGGCTAGTTGATGACCGGTCAGCTACCGCGTTGACCAGAGTTGACGCGGGCCGCGTAAGAGTCGAATTCAGGCCCTATAAATTGATTTGCTCGGATCTTCAGTCAGTTCGTCCCAAATCTTTCTTTCTCACTCGATTTCTTAATAGTAGGCATTATACTCGAGTCTAATACCCCCCCTAAATAGCGAAGTTCTACTCCGTTGTAAGTATCATAACCCCTGGATACGTATTAGATACTCTGCCCGATTGATCTAGGGTTCTGTAACGGCTGTCGTGGTTCTGCCCGACGTAGTCGTTGGAATGCCGTCTCGGGGAGGGTATTACTAATGTTAAAATGAGTTATTATACTAACACATGTGCTTTTGTGTAAATTATAGATAATTCTCAGGAAACCCTAAAGGATAATCTAAGACAGCAATGTGAGTTGATCCGCTTTTTGTAAACTTTTTTGTTAACTGTTTTTACAAAACCTCATACAATTAAATGTATATTAAAGCAGTTATTGAGTATTTGTAAGGATACAATTATCATGAGTATGTTGGGGTTTTGTATACAAAATTTGTTACCACCTGGTCAAGGAGTAACATTTCCACAAGTCGGGTCTGACAGTACCATGGATGTTAATTGATATGACTTGGAAACAAATATAATTGCGAGATCGCCCTCAATACTGTACAATGGTTTTTATTTAAACTTGATTAAACTGGGATTCACTCACCAGTATTTCCCACTGACAAATGTTTTTAAAACGCGTTTCAGGTAACAAATTGTGAAAGCCAAATAGAAGCCAGCTGAACAGCACTGAAGGCTTGGAAAAGTGGCAATAAAGTTACCTAAAATAAAATAGATGTTTTTATTTAATAAAATAGGATATATTCCTATGAAAATGTGCGTACTGAAAACTTGGGTTTTATCCCATGTGTTTAATGTTATGAAAAAAGTGGTATTTTACTCTGATCAAATATTTCCTAACTACGGTCCTGATGAAAATTCCGCTGCCAAATTAGACAATACGCGACACCACCGATACTGGCTGGCGGCCGCCCGTTCCCGGGGATCTGGGATCGGGGGTTGCGACATGGTCCTCCAAGGGAGGATGATCCGCCACGTAGGCGCCACATCATAGTCCTCCCAAGGATGGTCCAACCCACAAAACTAGAGGGTATGGATGATGGTCCTAGATGATCCTACCCCACCACTTTTATGTTTTTTATTTTTTTAATCTTATACTTTTTTTTAACATTTAACAAATAAACTAACAAAATATTTTCATTAATATTAAAAAACATTACATAAACTTAAAAAAACATAAACTTAAAAAAATCCTAATATATTAAAATAAGCTACTAGTCTTCGTCCTCCATGTCGTCGTCGGGTTCGTTTTGAGCGTTGTTCCAAATGTACTCCACCAAGTCCACTTGTAGGTTATGATGTGTGTACTCGTTACGTTGAGCGAACATGTTCAAATCTTGTTGTTCCCCACTAACTGGAACATAATTTCCAGTAGACGCGTTTTCGTCGTACTCGCATATCGCTCTACCTTCGTCTTCAATGATCATGTTATGAAGGATGATACAAGTGTACATAATGTGTCGTAACCTCTTTGGTGTAGCCGAACGTGCTGGATGTTCAATGATTTGCCATTTTTTTGTAGAACATGTAGGATCATTTTTACGACCAAAAGAGTCGTTCAGAAGAGTTCTCGGATCAGATCAGAGGCGGAATTCACTGATTTGATCTTCGTTCAGCTTGTTATACACTTTACAAGTCTCTTGTATTGATTTTAGAACGTTTAGAAGACAAGAAACACTTTGGCAGCACCTTGGCTCTAGATTCCCCAAAGTTACAAATGAAATGACTAAGGCACCTATTTATACTAAATCTATTCCCCTTGAAAGTAACAAGCCCATTTCGTGTGGAATAGACTTATGTCATTTCTCTATGTGACGTAATCTATCGTTCTAATTACAAGACTCGATACAAGACGAAGTCAACAGACATATGCACTAACAGTCTCCCCCTTGGATGTTGACGGAGTCTTCAGTACGTCAAAACTTCAGTCTTGATCACTCTTCTTGTTTTCTTCAAAATATATGACTCTAAAGCATCCTTCAAACTTTCTCTCTTTTCAAACACAATTATCAGCTATTCTCCAGAATCTAAATCTGGCTCTTTCACTGTTCAATCTCCCCTTTGCTAACAGACTCCCCCTTAAGTTGTTCTGGGATCCTAATCTGATATAGCACTTTCACAGGTTTTGTATCGGAAACCTGACTATAACTCTGCACAGACTTCGACACGGGGATCTGCACAAACTCTAACCAACATTAAGATTTAACTTTATGCTTACCACTTGTATTTAAAATGATTAAATTGGTTTCAAATTAATGATCCATTTAGTCATTTCAAAAACATTTCTCATTTCTCATATAAACTCTCCTAACCCACAGTCATTTATCATGTTTAGCACTTGGGATTTTGAAAATCAGCTTTTCAACATCAGTTGTCAAAAATAAGATGAAGTAAAATCTTTTTAATTTTTCAAAATTTTATGCTAAAACACACATAAAATCTTTTTGGATTTTTTTTAAATGAAAAGCAGTAAAGAAATATTTACAGACAATATTTTTTGTGAGTTTGTGTAAGAGGATCATATCAGATTTTGACAAATCACAAGCACCGTTGAGCTTTAAACACTTTAAGTTCTAAACGATTCACATAGATTGACGATATAATTGTCCTCTTAAACTCAATCTAAAAACTTTCGAAATGCTTACCGATACGTTAAGGTATATTAATTTTGCACTAAATTCTTATGGACCCCACGATCTCAGCATATCCCCTCATCATGCAATACTCTAACTCAAGTAATGCCTTTAAACTTTCATCAACTGTGATATGTGCGAAAACAACGCAGAATGTTTAAACATTAACAATCAGGTCGATCTTTCGATACGCAGAGAAAGTCCAATGTTTAAACAAAATAAGAAATAAAAACAAGTTGAAGTTGTTTAGGCTTTAACCACCAGTTCGATACTCCCGTATACGCAGAGGTGATCCAAAGCTTAAACGAAACACCAAAGAAAATAAAGCAGAACGTTTAGGCATTAACATCCAGTTTGATACTCACGTATACGCATAGGATGTCCAATGCTTAAACAAAATAAAGAAATAAAACAAGTTTAAATATTTGCAAAAAGAAATGCACAATCACAACGACTTTTTCAGCAAGTTGTGAAAGTTCACAAACTGACCGGTTTTTATGCTCTTTAGCATTCAACGATTACTGAGTAGGCACACAATCAAGAAGGACAAAACTAAGTACTATGCTTTCAACCGTGTTTCCCACTAGAACTAGGCTTTTTTATTTAAGTTTGTATCGTTATCGCAAATCTACTAGTCTAGCTGAGCCTATCGTCACATCTTTAGTGAGACCGTTTATCACATTTGACATTTCATTTCTTTAGCATGCTGTGATAGTCCACTGATTTACTATCATTTCCTCTTTTTCACAACAAAACTCATTTTTGATTTTTCGATGTTTTTGGCATTTTCAAATTTTTTTTTAAAATTTTTCTCCCCCTAAAATCAAAATATGTTTCAATTTTGATTTTCTGAGAAAATTTGAAAAAAAAACTATACAGATAAAGTGACAACATAATATCAAATCGCTTCAATTCGCCATCCACTTGGCATAAACAATCAGAACTCCCCCTGACAACAAACTATTTTCCCATTATGATTTCAAAACACTTAAGTTTATTTTAATCAAAATGGTTTTTCCAGAAAATTAGTTTTGTTTGCCATTTCACAAACATGGGGTTTAATTCATCACACTGTTTTCAACCACTTGTAGGTTTATCACAAAAACAATTTCCAATAATCATACCACTTGAAAGAAAGTTAAATCAAGTACAACTTAATGTCCTTGATTAAACTTGTAGGACGAAATATCACAGTTACCAACCTGTGAATTTCTCAAGAAAGATGTCGATTCCTACTCCCCAATTACTAACCTGGGAGTTCCGGCAAGTCAGGATTTTAAGCAAAGAATGCAGGCACCCAAGCCTGACCAGCCTTGGGTGTATTTGAGTTATTTTCACTCGGGGTTTCAACATATCTTTTTGATTCATAAAATTCTTTAACCCCTTTTACCTTACCCTCGACCATCTTTCCAAAGATATGTTTTACTTTGCTATTAAAAGCCTTTTCGACATCGAATTCTTTCTTTTCAGAATAGAATTGATTCGAACTTTTCACTTTACCAACTTTTTGTTTAAAATTTTCAGTCCGCAACGGTGGAAAGTTGACATCATCCATTGGCGGAACTGACGTTTTGTTGGTGCATGTTTGTGACAACAGCTTAGATTTGGTCTTTGGATATCTTGTAATTAGTTAAACGATAAACAGTTAGCGGGTTTAGCTTTGTAATAGTTGAATAATAGAGTTTGGGCTAAACAAAACCCATATTGGGTCATAGGGGACGAAATGGGCTTGCCCATGGAGAAACCTTAGCCCAAGTAGCAAACCTTGTGTTATATAAACAAGGTTAGGCTTTAGGGTTTAGGTTAATCAGCCAAAACAGTTTGTGAGAGCAATTTCGTAAGAGACCTTAGGCTTGGACGAAATTGTTGTTGGTTAGGGTTTGATTGATTGTAATTCTTGTGAGATTGATAATCAATAGAAACCCAGTTTGAAAGTGAATTGTTGTTTCTGTTCTTCTACTTGTTTCTGTGATATTCTGATCAAGAGGATTCCGCACTCTTGATTGGATTGACAATTCTGTGAAAGATCCATACGAATAGGGGACCTACAATTGGTATCAGAGCGTTAGGCTCTTGAAGGCTCGGTTCAGAATTGTTCTTGGCAGAAACAGGGAGTTTTCGAAATTTTTGAAAAATTAGGGTTTTTAAAATTTCCGAATTTTTCTGTTGGTTTGATAAAATTTTCGAATTTTTGGCTGTTTTGATCTTCTGGTTTGTTTGTTTGGTGTTTTGCAAGATTTCTGGAAAGACTGTGTTGATTCTGGAAGAGTTTTCGGCTGATAGACTTGAAGATTCGAAGACTGTTCTTCGTGTTCTTCACGTTCTTCGTACTGTTCTTCATTGATTTTCGAAATTTACTGATAGTTTGCTGTTTCGATTTTGCAGGAAGTTGTTAGGAGAATCAGAAAAAAATCTTCAGAATTTTGATCAGATTGAATTTCCAAAGTTAACAGGCGATTTTAACTAATTCGCAGACTGATCAGCGAATTTGACACTTGATACCTCGGTGACCGGCGAAGTTAAATCCAAAGGCGACTTTGGTAACCGTATAATTTTCCACAGCGAAATTATTACGGTTTTCGGCGACTATACTGGTCGTCGTAATAGCGAACTGGTTATCTGGCGAAATTAACGGACGAAATTAAACAGCAAACTTGAACTTAGATCAGCGAAATAGAACAGCGAAATTGACCATCTAACCAGCGAATTTAAACAGAGCAGCGAAATTAACAAAAACCAGCGAAATTAACATTAGACTCGTCTTTTCGATACGATTCTAACGGTGTAATTTGGTAACCACTGTTTTCGGAAAATTTTGTACGGTTTTATCAGTCTGTTACGTTAAAAATGTCGAACATGTCTAGTTTGAATGAGCTGTTGAGAATGGAGCATGAGGTTGGCACTACCAACAAACCGCCTAAGATGATGAAGGTGGAGAATTATTTAACTTGGAAGGATCGTTTCTAATCCTTCATTGAATATCAAGACATGCGCATGTGGATATGTATTGAAGATGGGAACACAAACCCTACTCACGACTTTGTGGGCAGACCACGTAGAACAGCCTATGTGAACATGGAAGAGAATGATAAAAAGATGTATGAGGCTGAAAGAGAGCATTGGCTGCTATTAAAATGTCGTTACCTGATAACATCAAGTATACATTCACAAAGTACACAAATTCAAATGATATGTGGGATGCATTAGAAAAACGATATGCAGGAAATGCAGATGTTAAGAAAAACAAGATTGATCTACTGAAGAAACAGTTTGCTATTTTCAAGCACATGAAGCATGAGTCACTTGAGGACATCATCACTCGTTACTATCATCTGATGTCAAAAATGGAAAACTATAAGATTGATTGCTATACTGACGTAGAAAAGAATGACAAGCTGCTCGATGCCTTACCTACCAAGTGGGATATCTACACTCTCATGATCAAGGGTGAAGCAGATTATGAGACAAAGGAGCTGGAAGAAGTAGTTGGCAAGCTGAGAGCTTATGAGCTCAGTATGAAGAAGAAAGACACTGGATATGATCAGGTTCAAGATCCAACGATTTACAATGGGCTTGCATCTTCTTCATCTCACAACGCTTCTAGCGACTCTGCTACTGCGTTTCTTTCGTGTGAGAATGAGCAGGTCACAGTGAATGAAGATGGTGATGTGTGTTTTGTAGCTGCTTCAGGAGGATCAACAGGAGCCAAGAAAACATCAGCTTCTAAGCAGAGTAGTGGTGTTAAGTCAATGCCAATGAGTGTGAAGTCTGCTGAAGAGCATCTTGCTCTACTTGCTTCATTTGTGGCTTCTTATGAGAACTACATTCAGGGGAAGATATCTGATCCTGCCACTTTGGATGAAGATTATGATCAGATTGACCCTGATGATCTTGAAGATATGGATTTGCAGTGGCAAATGGCCATGATTACTAGAAGAGTGAAGAGATTTATGAACCGAACAGGCAGGAAATTTATAGGAAAGACGGTTGGTTTCGACAAGACCAAAGTGAGATGCTTCAACTATCAAAGTTATGGGCATTTTGCTAGGGAATGTCAAAAACAAAAGCAGGAGACTTCGAGTCAGAGTTCAAACAATAGGAATGCATCAAACAACTCTAACTCAAGAGCGCTGATCTCTACTGCTAGAGAAGGTTCATATGACTGGAGTATTCACTTGGAAAAAGATGACAATGTCACACATGCATTCATGGCAGAGATAACTCCAGTTGATGATGGTGAAGCTACTGTGGGAGATGCTGAAGCAAAAGTGGATGCTGAGGCTGAGGTGAAGATAGAGAATAAAGTTGACGAAAAGAAGGCTGATCAGACAAAAGATGCTGAAGAGGATAAGCAAAAGTCTGACCATGAAAAGGAGGCTGAAGAGAAGGAAGCTGAATACAACCGAGTGAAAGCTCAGCTTGCGGCCCTCATGGCCAACCTTGATAAACAAACAGGAGAGGTAAAGTCTAATTCTGTGTGTTTAAAATGTCGTGAATTACAGGGTGAAGTTGACAGGTTGTCCACACAAAACCAAAGTCTGGTGGGCGAGATGTCTACCATAAAAGAAGCAAACTTTTTTGCTAAAAGAAATGAATCATCATACTTGAAGAAGATAAAAGGTTATGAAAGTAAAATTGAAGCTGTAACCTGCAAATTAAATGAAAAACTTCAAGTCATAGACTTAGCTCATGAAATGATGGCTGAGAAAACAAAAGAGATTTCTGATAAATGCAAAGAGTTGTCAGATGCACAACTCAAAATTGTTGACCTTGAAAAGAAATTAGGTCAATTCAGAGACTCTACTTTTGTTATGAAACATATGATGGGTGGCTTGAAGAAAAGTAATGACAAAACCAGTGTGGGATTTCATGGTTTCAATGAAGTTCCACCTCCTGTTAGTCATGACTATTCTTTCTTGCCTGATGAAGATGATCTCATGGACTTTGGGTCAACATCACCAAGTAGTTCCACTTCACGCCAAGGAAATGTTTTTGAGAATGCTGATGCTAAGAAGGATAATAACAGCAAACCTGTTTTGAAAAAGAACACATCACATCCTAAGAATAAAAATCCAACTTTTGTTAAAAGTGTTAATTTTGTTCAAGGAAGTGACATGAAAGAGGAAACAGTTGTTATTGAAAATGAATCTAATATAGAGTTTGCTAAAAACAAGAACATAGAAAATTCTGAAACTAAGCAAACTGAACCAAATCCTTCCAAAGCATCATCAGAAGAAAAACCTGAATCTAGTTCAAAGGCTTCAGAAAAGAAGTCTTCGAAAAGGAAATCGTGCTTCAAATGTCACACCAAGGGACATGTAGCTAGTTGCTGTCCTAATAAAAAGAGTGAAGCACAAGTGAGTGAGGAGAAGAGAGAGAAGTCACCAGAGAATAGTGGTGATAAACAGGAGAAAGTTGCAAATTCTCCAAAGAAATCTGCTGCTAAGCAACCAGAGAATGTTGCTGTTGGTGAAGATAAGGCTGAAAAAGGAACTCCACAAGTTCCTCGTTTTCAAAGAAATCAACCAAGATTTCAGCCCAGATCTCCACCAGGCAGATTTGAGAGACCTAGAAGCAGTTCACCAAGAATGAACAATTATAATGCTAATAATTTCAGAAGTCAATGTCAATATCAAAATCGATACCAAAATAATGGTGGTCGAACTTTTTATAACAATGGCTTTAGAAATTACAACAATAATGCTTCTTGGAATCAAAATTCAAGATACCTAAATCAAAATTTCCAAAGGTCAAATAGTCCAAACACATATAGGAACCCTCAGGACCACAGACCTAGTGGAAATCAAAATCAAATTCCATCAACAGGTCTGAGATCCAAGACTCCAGTTAGGAGTAATGGATATTGGATGGATGTTCCAGTAGTTGGTGAATTTGGACGACCCAAGACCATTAAGGCTTGGGTCCCCCAATCTAACTAATTTCTTGGTTGGTGTGTGCAGGAGCTGCTAAGGAGGATTATCAACTTGTGGTATGTTGATAGTGGCTGCTCCAGGCACATGACGGGGGATGCGAGATTGTTGACTGAATTTGAAGATTATGATGGTGGAAAGGTGAATTTTGCGGGTGCTAAAGGTGGTAGAATTACAGGACGAGGAAAGGTGACCAATGGGAAGATCACACTGGACAAAGTGAACTATGTGGAGCAGCTTAAACACAATCTGATGAGCGTGTCACAAGTCTGCGACAAAGGTCACTCGGTCCATTTTACCAAGAATGAAGCATTAGTGTTGAAACCAGGTTTGAAGATTCCGGACGATTGGATAGTGATGCGAGCGCCAAGGAGAAATGACACTTATGTCATGGACATGGGTGCTAAGGATCCAACTGCTGTGGTGGCGTGCTTACTATCAAAAGCATCTGAAGCTGAATCGATGTTGTGGCACAGACGCATGGCCCATATTCACTATCGAAAAATGAATTACCTTGTTAAAAATGAGCTAGTGAAAGGGGTTCCAATGCAGAGGTTTCACGTGGAAGATAAATGTCTTCCATGTCAAAAGGGAAAACAACATAAGAAACCTCACAAATCTAAAACAGTAAATTCCATAGATGCCCCTTATGAATTACTTCACATGGATTTATTCGGTCCAGTGAACGTAAGGAGCATAGGTGGAAAGTACTATTGTTTAGTTGTCACTGATGATTACTCACGTTATTCATGGGTTTTCTTTTTAGGTACAAAAGACGAGACGGCGGAGATGCTGATAGATCTTTTTACGAAATTGGAAAACGTCCATGATGCAAGGATAAAAAGGATAAGGAGTGATAATGGCACGGAGTTCAAGAATCGAGTTCTGGATCTCTACTGTCTTCGAAAGGGAATTGAACATCAATATTCTGCTCCTTATACACCTCAACAAAATGGAGTTACTGAGAGGAAAAACAGGACGTTGATTGAGGCCGCTAGGACGATGCTTTCAGATTCAAAGCTACCAGTTCTTTTCTGGGGAGAGGCTGTGAATACAGCTTGCTATGTCCTAAACAAAGTTTTGACTGTTAAACGTTTTAACAAAACTTGTCATGAATTAATGTTTAACAAGAAACCAAACTTAGAAGGCTTTGAACCATTTGGATTACCCTGCACCATTGTGCGCAATAAAGATAAACAAAAATTCGGTGAGGTGGCTGACGAGGGCTACTTTCTAGGTTACGTACCTGGCGCACCGAATAAAAGGGTTTTTAATCTAAAAACTGGTAAAATTGAGGTTGTTTACAATGTTGAAATTACTACATACAAACCTCAACAATCAACGAGTGGTCCTGCTATATTATATGATTATGAAAGCACTTTTAAATCATTTAATATTCCTGAGTTTCCAAATGCAGATGATTCTCAGTTGATTCAGACAATGATTGGTGGAGATGATGAAGGCGAGTTCATGCCTAGATCGAATGTTGATATGACAGATGCTGCGGAATCTTCCCATGGTGCTGCTGATCCTGATTCAAGTGATAGTGACTCTGAACCCATTGAGGGGGAGGATTTCATTAATCCATTTGCGGATCAGAACATTCAGGGGGAGGTTGGATCAAACCTGGGTGATAATTTAGAAGTGGATGCTGTTGCTACTACACGAGCAAATTGATATCATCCAGTTGACATGATACTTGGAGATCCTAATGCAGGTGTTCAGACAAGAAGGAGCATAGCAGCGAATTCTGGCTTATTTGTGTCGATTGAGAAGACTGGGATTGTGAATGAGTGCTTGTATAGCTGTTTTATTTCCCAAGAGGAGCCGAAGAACATTCATATGGCTCTTAAAGATAATTCATGGGTTGAAGCTATGCAAGAGGAATTGGCACAGTTTGCTAAATTGAAGGTTTGGGAGTTGGTTGATCTTCCTAAAGGTGAAAGAGAGATAGGCACTAAATGGGTGTTTAAGTGCAAGAAGGATGACAGAGGGATAGTGACGCGAAACAAGGCTCGATTGGTGGTAAAAGCTTTCAATCAGCAGGAAGGGATTGATTATAATGAAGTGTTTGCACCAGTGGCAAGGTTGGAGGCAATTCGTTTGTTTCTAGCTTTTGCAACATTCAAGGGCTTCAAAGTTTACCAACTAGAAGTGAAGAGTGCATTTCTTTACGGGAAAGTCCAAGAAGTGGTGTATGTCTCACAACCAGATGGGTTCGTTGATCCAGATTATCCAGATCGAGTGTACAAACTTGATAAGGCTTTGTATGGGTTACATCAAGCTCCCAGGGCGTGGTACGAGACACTGTCTACACATCTGATCAAGAATGGTTTTGAAAGAGGTCAGATTGACAGTACACTGTTCATCAAGAGGAAGAAGGAAGATTTTCTGCTGGTACAGGTGTACGTGGATGACATCATCTTTGGGTCATCAGATGAGAGTATGTGTAAAGAGTTTGAGCAGGTGATGAAGAGCAAGTTCGAAATGAGTGCTATGGGTGAGCTGTCTTACTTTCTGGGATTACAAGTTGAACAGAAGGAGGATGGGATGTTTATTCATCAAACAAAGTATGTGTATGACATTTTGAGTCGGTTCAAAATGAATGATTGCTCTACTTTCAACACACCCATATGTGAAAATCACAATCTTGGCCCAGATCATGAAAGTACTGAAGATGTTGATCCAACTCAATACAGGGCGATGATTGGTTCTCTAATGTACTTGACTGCTTCAAGACCTGACATCATGTTTGCCGTATGCTTATGTGCCAGATATCAGGCGAATCCAAAAGAGTCACACATGAAAGCAGTGAAGCGTATTCTTCGGTACTTGAAGGGGAAACCTAAACTTGGGTTGTGGTATCCAGCTGATAGTGATCTGAATTTTATCGCTTACACTGACTCAGACTTTGGAGGATGCAAGTCGAACAGAAAGTCTACAACAGGTGGTTGTCAGTTCTTAGGAGGCAGGATCGTGTCTTGGCAATGCAAGAAGCAATCCTGTGTGTCTACATCTACGTGTGAAGCAGAATATATTGCTGCGGGTAGCTGCTGCTCTCAAGTTCTCTGGATACAACAGCAGATGCGCGATTACGGTTTGGATTTCACTCGTACTCCTATTATGATAGACAATAATGCCACGATTTCAATAACTAATAATCCTGTGAAACACAGTCGCATGAAACATATTGACATACGTCATCATTTTATACGGGATTGTGCTGAAAAACGACTAATTGAATTACATCGAGTCGACACCGAAGATAACCTGGCAGATCTTTATACTAAAGCTTTTGACAGGGCTCGCTTTGAACATTTAGTCGAACTCAACGGGATGAGGAATCCTGAATAACTGGTTTTTCATAAGAATTTTTGTAAATAGTTTATTGTTTTTCTTAAAAATCAAAAATAAAAAAAAATTTTAAAAAAAAATTGAAAAATCAAAAACATAAAAAAAATAGAAAAACAAAAATGAGTTATCACTGTGTGAAAAAGAAGAAATGATAGTACATTGGCAAGTTAGACTGTCACACTGAAAATGAAATTAAAATTTCTTAAGTGTGATAGCAGCTTCATCATATTATGTACCAGTAGGCAAAAAGCATGAAATAATCAACTTACCAATGTGATATAAACATAAATGAACTGAATATGAGTGGGGAACATATCAGTGGTGTATGGTTTAATGACCTTAAATCTTGCGTTGATAGATTGCCAAAATCTGAAGTTTTGGGTCTTTATACTGTTATTTCATCTGGGGATATCTTGACTGTCTTTCTGTTTAGAACTAAAATTGTACATGACCCCAGGAAAGAAAGTCACTTGGAATTAGCACATTTCTATTTGAATGTCTGTATGTTGTCCCGATACACACAATTTTGATCTGATTCTGAAATCTTCTCTGAAAAAAGTCGTGTACCTCCTCTGCTGCATCCAGATATATGCTGACCTGGAGGTGCTAGGCAACGACAGCTTCTGCTGCATCCAGATACATGCTGACCTAGCTGTACGTTGTCGCGCTATAGATCTAATACACCCGAAAGAGGCCCTCAAGTGCCCAAATGAAACCCAATAAACCTATATCAAACTGAGAAAAACTCATTTGATCTGTATATTATACCATCTCTGCTAAAGATCTATTCTGTTCTCTTCTCAACCTATTCCCAGTTAAGATTTCAGAAATCTGGATTGGACTTGTGAAATATGTGGTAGGGAAGATACTTGCATGATAGAGTGTGTTGTTTATATTTCCAGGATTTGATTAGTATTTATTTGGGTGTTCATTGTTAAGCAATTAAAACATGATAAAACAGATTATATGCAGACCTAGACACTGTCAGGATATCTTAAAGGATGAATTCGGTATACTCACCTACTACGATGAATCTTTGTGCATACCTTGATTGTGGGGGTATATCCTGAAGTGGGACACACTAGTATATCAGTAAATAAAATTACCTTAACGTATCATACGGTAATGTTACTTGAAATGTTCATGCATTTTGTTTAAGTGGACAAACATACTGGTAATCGTCTTGGACTGCTTTTCACGAAAAATTAAATAAAGAATTATCTAATAGTGTGAAAACAGTTTGATTGTGCTGATATGATCTTCTTACCAGTGATTCTCACAAAAATAGAGTGTTTATTGCTTTTCGTATTTACTTGCTTTCAGAAAAATATAAAAATCCAAAAATAGTGTCTTTTTCTGTTTAAAATTCTTAACGTACGGAAAACTGTTATTCTTGGAGGAATTGTTACTGATAGGGGGAGACGGTGTTGGAAAGTGAGTTCAAAATTTTAAATCATGCGGGTTCTAGGGTGTGTGTTAAAAAGTTTTGCGTGTTGGTGATAAGTTGAAAATGCTTAATCTGTGATACAGTTTAACTATCTCTTGAAAAATAATAATTTGTTTAACTTTTGTTGAAAAATTCTTATGGTTTCTCGAGATGTTTGTTTTATAGTAAACAGATTGAAGCAGTGTGTTGCTGAGAAGTTGCTGTGTTGCTGAGAAGTTGCTGTGAAGAGATGAGAGTTTGATTGGATGCATGGTAGAACCTCCTTTCTACATTGCAGACAAAGTTGAAGAGTTTGAAGAGTGCTATACATATGCTGAACTGGAGTTTACTCAAACGCTAAAGTTTTGAAGATTTGGTGATTGGATGCATCAGCTTAGGGGGAGTCTGTTGCTGACAGAAGCTGTTGAAGCTGAAGCTATCCAAAGACCAAAGACAGTGCATGACTACATGAAGATTGCAAGATGACTAAATACAAAGTTATTTTATGAAGCTATTGTCAAGGGGGAGTTTGTTGGTGCATGTTTGTGACAACAGCTTAGATTTGGTCTTTGGATATCTTGTAATTAGTTAAACGATAAACAGTTAGCGGGTTTAGCTTTGTAATAGTTGAATAATAGAGTTTGGGCTAAACAAAACCCATATTGGGTCATAGGGGACGAAATGGGCTTGCCCATGGAGAAACCTTAGCCAAAGTAGCAAACCTTGTGTTATATAAACAAGGTTAGGCTTTAGGGTTTAGGTTAATCAGCCAAAACAGTTTGTGAGAGCAATTTCGTGAGAGACCTTAGGCTTGGACGAAATTGTTGTTGGTTAGGGTTTGATTGATTGTAATTCTTGTGAGATTGATAATCAATAGAAACCCAGTTTGAAAGTGAATTGTTGTTTCTGTTCTTCTACTTGTTTCTGTGATATTCTGATCAAGAGGATTCCGCACTCTTGATTGGATTGACAATTCTGTGAAAGATCCATACGAATAGGGGACCTACACGTTTCAATTTTTAGCTCAACTTGTGGCTCTTCTGACTTTGACGAGTCAGATTCATTGCCAACACGTACCTTCTTTGTTTTCAAAGAACCAAATTTATCATCAGAAGGTGGCTCCTTTGTTTTTAACAAAACAGATTCATCGCCGACCTTTATTGGAACTGTTTGATCAACAAATTTTACCTTTACTCTACCTTTTGCCCTCAGATTTGTATCTGATGGATTCATTTTACTTGTCTGATTTTTTGTTGAGCAAATCGATTCATCAGAACTTTTATCTGAATTAACCGTTGTACCCAAGGACAAAATCTTTTCAAGATACTCTCGAGCTTTCTTTCTTTTCTTCCTCAGTCTGTCTTTTTGCCCTTGTGAAAGCTTCACTTTCTGTTCTTTGGGCTTTTCTTCCACTTTGACTGATTTTTTCACCGTTCCATGAAATTCAGCCCTCGATCTCCTCTTAAATCTCATTGGGCAATCTCTGGCAATATGACCTTTGATTTGACATTCATAGCATCTCCTTGTCTCCAATCTCTGACTCTGGCAGTTAACAATAATGTGTCCTTGAAAACCACATTTGTAACACACTCTGTTATCGTACCATTCACCACTTTCATACCAAACATTCAGATCATAACACTGTTTGGCTTTGTGGTAATCCTCACTCCTCTTGTAAGCTTGATTTGATTTTTGAGCACTGTGGTCAAACCTGCACCACTTATTACCAACTTTTTGTGAGTTTTGATTTTCCAATTTTTGTGGTTTTTTATAGAGATTGGATGACTGGACTGATGACCTTTTATTTTTGTTTTGAAAATTTTTCGGCTTTTTAACATTTTGTTTTTGTTTTTGTTTCACATTCTTCTTTACATGTTTGATTTAAGCATTCACCTTTTTCAGTAGAATGTAAAACAGTTTCTTGAAATTTTTCTTTTAATTTCAAAAATATTTTCGTTTTCTCATTTTCATCATCAGTTTTATCATCACAATCCTCAATTATGACTTTGTCATAATCTGTGACATTGTCACTTATTGGAACTGAATTGATCGGTTTTGGACATATATGGTCTAGAATTGATGATGAAGTCACAAAACCTTTCAATTTCTTTTCTAAATCGTTGATTTTATTGTTAGCACACTCAACTTCATTTTCAAGTCGAATGATTTTCTCAAGATGAGAATTTATTGCTATTTGTTTTTCAATATTATTTTTACTAAAAATCGATTTTTCATTTTCTAAAACTTTTATTTGATTCTCTAAATCTTTTTCAATTTTCAACTTTTCATTTTCTAAAAATGTTATTTTATTTTGAAATTCTTTTTCATTTTCTTTTAAAATTTTGTTCTCTAATGTCAAACTTTCAACATCTTTTAGAAGTTTGACATTGTCTGATTTTGATTTATCACATTTTCCTCGGATTCTTCATTCTTTGTAATCACCTCTGTCTCTGTCTTATATGTACCTGCACAAAAATTTTTAACAAAATCAAGAGGATTCATCTTTTCATCTATATAACAACCCCTCTTAATATCATATTTCATAACATTTTTTGCTACAAGACACATATATACTCTTCTTCTCATTTCAAACATCACATCCAAACTTATTTCTCCTAAGTCCTTTTCTATTGTATTTATCAAATCCTTCTTTTTCTTATCATTTTCATATTTGTGTGTTTTGAGCTCTCCGATGAATTCTTTTGGATAAAAATTTGAAAATCTAGAATCATTTTTCAGTTTATTCAAAAATTCATCCCACTCTGACGGTAACGCGTCTGCAAATTTTGATATTTGTTCAGCATTCGACATCCTTATCTCGTACCTTTTTAAAATTTCAAGTAACTGATCATACCGGTTTTCCAACTCATTCAACGTTTCATTTTTCTTACACAAAAAATATTCAAGTCTTTCAACCCAAACATTCTTATTCTCATCTCCTCTCCTCTTAACAAAATACCCATCAAACCAATCATTTAACCTTTCAAGGTTATCGTTTTCCTGTTCGTCAAACATTTTAACCACACTTTCTTTGTTAAATGACTTGTTTCAAAAATGGTTTTTAGTTCAAAGTCCACAAATTTTAACTT